>LBNU01007718.1:67428-82324 GCA_014162995.1 Artemisia annua
CTTTTGTTCGAAACAAACTACCTAAGAAGTTAGAGACCCGGGCTTATTTGTCCTACCAAGCAAGATCGGTAATTCGGAAGCTTATGACACATTAGCCGATCTTGGATCTAGCCTCAACTTACTTCCATTACCTCTCTACACCACCCTCAAATTAGGAAAGTTAGAAGAAACCGAGGTAATAATAGGTTTAGCGGATGGAAGTGTAGCCTAACCGGTAGGAGTAGTAAGGGACGTGGTAGTTCACATAGGGAAGTTAACAATTCTAGCCGATTTCCACGTCCTCGATATGGTAAGCGACCCTACGTGCCCCTTGTTGATAGGAAGAGGATTTTTAGCCACCGCTAGTGCTATGATTGATTGCAAGGGATCCAAGATAGCGGTAGGAGAAGGGGAAACTTGGTCGGTTTATGATGTCAAGAAACATACCTACGACACCATTGAGGAATCAACCGATAGAAAGGCCTCTAGATACGGACCGTGGTTGGAAGGAGACTTTATCGGACCCCAACGCCCATTCTACCTAGAAGAGGAATTTGTAAACCGAACACAAACGGTAGAACAACTTTTGGCTAGGGACACCGAACTAGATCCCTTTTAAGACCCCCTAGTTATTAGAAAAATGACCGACTGCCTAGGAGTTTTGCCGATCAACCTAACCATGAATAAATGGAAAAGCGAGGGCGATAAACATAAATGGAATTGGGATAAGCCACCTAAGGAAGGGGATGGATCGTGGCACATAAANGTCAAATGCTTGTATCGAGTCATAATGATATTTTTGCAGGAATTCTAGGAAGTAAGATATAGTTTTTTCAGAATTTTTCCGGAAACTTAACATGAGAATTCTGTCAGATCATTTCTGACAGCGTCAGGTGTTATAACCTGACAGCGTCAGGCAATATTTTTCTGCAATTTTTAAAAGTTTTGTTTTTCTTCCGGAAATAAAAAGTTTTTGTTAATTCTCTAACTTATAATATCCAGGAATTCTGCAAAAATATTCATTCCACAAGCATTATATCCTATTATAGATTATACCGCCGATTTTATGCGAGGTTGGCCTTTATTCTTTTTCAGGTTAACATGTTATTTTGGACAAGAAGTTGATTTATATTTCGGAAGGGAAGCTTTGAAGGTTCATCTTTCTTGGAAGAAGATCTAACCATGTTACCTCACTATCCACATCAAACGAATCAGGGGAGTATTTGATTTCATTCTTTCATTTTATTTACTTTTACATCTTCTATTTGAACATTGGAGACAATGTTCGGTTTAAGTGTAAGGGGGGTAAATGAAGGCACCTTAGAGAATACAATTGCGCTTGATTTTTGTTTGTTTGATGGTAAATTTATAATAAAACTGAGAGAAATATTTGTTAGGGTAATTTTAGCGCCAATTTAAATTTTTTTACAACATTTAGAAGTGAGACTTTGGTCTTAATAAGCGTCTCAAATTATATGACTAGCACAAAAACCGTACCACTAAAAAATTTTACAACATTTAGAAGTGAGACTTTAGTCTTTTCGTTTCGACCTTTGAGCATCTTACTTAAAGTGAGAATTTATTACTCCCCACTTAAATGTACACCCAAATCGCCTTAGCCTACCTCGTATGCACTCACCTTTAGTGCATTATTGTAACAAAATTTGTTAAACCCTTTGTTAATTATCTAATCAATTACATGGTTGCTAAGTCGAGTCATATCCTTGTACATATTGTTTTGGGACGATTGGGACTCATGGGTAAAGTACTAGTGTAATGGAGTAATGGGGAAGAACAACATTATTACCCCCATTTATGCTAAATATTTTAAAAAAGTACTCCAAGTTTTTCAATTATCTTAATTCAAGTCGTTAGAATAGTAATTGTAAAGTTATGTAAAAGTTCAAGTGTAAGGGGAGAACCGAGGCCCCTATGATGTATTATTTTGGATGGTAGGGCAAGAATGTATGAAAAAAAAAATAAAAAAAATCAAGAAAAATACAAAAAAAAATGTGAAAAAGAAAAGTAGAAAAAAAATACTGACTACCATCCCGTTTCTTTTATGTTTGTTTATGTTTTTGTTAATTTGTTTCTAGCTTAAGATCGAGTCGAGTCTTGGCTTAGCAACATTGTATAGTGCATGTATTTGATCATGATAGTTAACTCGGCACCATCAAAATACCTTTATTTCAACCAAACCGTGTTTATCATATCCCTACACCTTACAACACTATAACCCTTTTGAAAGCCCTCTTTGATAGTTTATCTTAGGTGCTTACGCCTAGTGGAGGAGTAATTGATCCTCTCCCAAGCCTATGGCAATCTATTTGCTATGAAAGGTAGTGAGAGATATTTTCCGTTTTCATTTATGAGATATAATTCTATGACACTTGAGAGATGAGAGTATCCAAACACTATTTGTGAGGTGCTAGTGTATGATTTCCGTGCTTATTATGATTAGGGTCGAATAACTACTTGTTGTAATTATATTTGTGTTAAATGACCCCTAACTCATATTTTGATTGGAATAAAAGCTTATTTGCTTGAGGACAAGCAAACCTTAAGTGTAAGGGTATTTGATGAGACGAAAAGTGTACCCGTTTTAAGGGGTCATTTAAGCCCTAATTCGAGTAAGTGTGATCAAATATTGCCCTAAATCGTTCCTTTTGTCATTTTAGGTACTTTTGAGAAGAATTATGGAAAACATGCATATTTTGACGTTTTTGGAGCATAAAAGTGAAGAAAACGACAAAGTCTCAAAAGAAGCTGGATTTCCTACCTGACGGCGTCAGAGTCACAAAGTGACGCCGTCAGCAAACGTTGACAAAGGAGTGAAGTCAGATTACACTAGACGTCCTATGAAGAAAACAAGATGTTTTCACCTGACGGCGTCAGGTGTTAAAGAATGTAGGCCGTCAGGTGTTAACTCAAAGAGTGACGGCCCAGAGCGATTTAAAGGGTGACGGCGTCAGAAGTAAATCTAGGCCATCCGAGAACCCTAATGACGGCGAGCTGACGGCGTCAGAACCTATAACCTGACGCCGTCAGAATGTAAAATCTATATATATTTTCCTATTTTTCATTCATTAGTGTGGAACTTTTGGTACAAGTTTGGGATAAACCCTAAAGACGATTTTAGCTGTAATTTCAAGGGTTTTTCACCCTTGAAACCTTCATGTTCAATTAAAGATAAGTCCTCACTTAAATTAATCAATATGTCTATGTGTTGGTTAATTATATCTTATGCTTGTCTTTCAATTAACATGCTAGGCTAGATTTTTCTTGTGTTTGCTTAGATCTAATGAAACCTAACTATTAATTATTGGTTGATTGGTGTGTTATTACTTTGTTGGGATGAATGTTTCATCAATGTTAGGCTTAAGAAAACTGGCAATACTCCTATATGGTAACATGCTTGAACGTCTTAAGAAACATGTAACTAAGGCATACTAGGTTATTAAGGTAGTATTTAACGCATGAGCCACTGTTTACAATCCCTATGATTATGTGTACGCATAGTTGTAGGAGGAGATAAGAGCTCATAGAATTGGGGAGATATGTATGCCACCCCATGAATTGTTAAGGAATACACCCGTCATCCACGCAAGTAATACATACACCAATTAACCGGTAAAAGATAGTTAGGGAGTAAGGAAGTCTAAGTAAACACATTTGTCTCCATATAAGTTTTCACAACCACAATAGTTTAGTTATTTTATTTTTCTTGCAATTGTAGTTTTTAGGTTAGTTGACTAGCAACTAATTCCGCCCACTCCTCCAAAACCCAAGATTTTACTTGCTTTCCGTAAAATATAAAAATACAAAAATAATCTTCATTCACCTTTAGACCTATTAGAGTAGTTTTTCTATCCTAACGAACACTATTCCCTGTGAGAGAACGATCAATCCCCCGTACTTACCACTACACTATACTACAGTGACCAGGTACACTGCCTGGTAGGATTGCAAGCTTCTCAAGATCCCTTAAGAGGTAAAACCTGTTGCGTGGTCGCAATCCCACGTCATCAGTTTCCTATTGGAGTTTTAGTTACTGTATGTTTTTAGTTTGTTTCGCTTTGTGGCATGTCACTAGCGATTAGTGGTTAGAGGTTGTTCAAGCGTTGCTTGAGGTTAATGTGGTACTTCAG
This sequence comes from Artemisia annua, assembly GCA_014162995.1. Lineage (NCBI taxonomy): Eukaryota > Viridiplantae > Streptophyta > Magnoliopsida > Asterales > Asteraceae > Artemisia > Artemisia annua. Next base: position 71,556 of record LBNU01007718.1, read on the forward strand.
TCACATTCCATTGTACTTAACTTGTTTCTATGATTAATATATTTTACCAGGGTGAAGCCATTTTACCCAAAAAAAAAACTTTAGCTCGTCATTTGGATGAAGAGCCCTAAGAAATTTCCTAACAAAATTCTTACTAGAAAAATTCTCATCAAGTGCTTTTAAACTTATGATGATAGTGTTAAACCTAGCAAAAACATTATCAATTGATTCCTCTTCCGGAATTGTAAATTGCTCATATTGTTGAATAAATAGGTCTATTTTGTTATCTTTGACTTGACTATTACCTTGGTGAGTTATTAGTAAGGAGTTCCAAATTTCTTTTGCGGTTTCACACATAAAGATCCTTTCGTATTCTTTACGTGGTAACGCATTATTTTTTGCTTCATTATTTTTAGCAAGCTTTCTTTTTAAATCATCGTTTTGTTTTTCAAAAGGTACAATTTCATCTTTCTTTGTTTCGGGATTATTTTGAATAGGTAAAAAGTCACCATTAGTAATAACATGCCAAAGATCTAGATCCTTAATTAAAGGGCCGGTCCCCTTAATAATTAAAGGGGCCGCGTAGTTAATTAAGGGGGCCGCCCCTTATATCCGTTGCCCAGCTTTGTCTTTTTGTGGGGAAGGGTTTTCTGGAACATTTTTGTCATTTTTAGTTGAAAATTTGAATTCATATATTTATGGTTAATTAAACATATTTATTTAATACCAAAAATGATTTTCCAAAAGATATAAAATGTTTGGGACATTTTATAAAAAATCTAGTGATTAAGAAAATGTTCCTTTGATCATATAGTGCATTAGTCACTTTGTTTATTCATACCTTAAGTGATTAAGTTGTCAAAGTTAATATTTACTACTAAATACTTGTTTACGTCATAATCTTTGATTTGAATAAGTTTACATTATGTGATTATCAAAACATAGAGATATAGAAAAATATTAATAACGTTTTTAAGCATTATTTATATCAACATATATTTTCAAGTATATCCTAACCAATACTCAGATTTTTCTTAGCTTAATGATATTCCCATATCATTAACCGACAACGGACATTTTAGAATAATAAACTTATTCATGGATTTAAACATGCAAAAACATGATATATTATTAAGACAATGATACATAAACATCAATGTTGCAAAAATCGTGAATCGGTAGTCGGGCGGTCGACCACCCTGCAGCGATTAATCGGCCAAGGCGGGATTAATCGGTGATTAATCGGATTGGCATTTCCTGCATGTTTTGGGTATTCCTGAAGAGCAAACTAAAGATATTAACTGATTCCAAGCCTACTATGTTTCCAAACCTCAATAAAAGGCTCCAATTCTGATTATGAGGCCCATTGTGCATTATAAATGAAGTAAACGATCCCAAATTAAGTAGAATCCCTAAATTTTTATTTTTTAAAGTTTGACCGATTCAGCCTATTTTTGGCCGATTCGGCCGATTTTTGACCGATTCGGCTGATTTTTGACCGATTCGGCCGATTTTTGGCCGATTCGGCCGATTTTTGACCGATTTTTTCCGATTTTTTTGCCTAGGCCGATTTTTTCACCGATTTTCAAAAATCAACAAGGTGTATGACCGATTAACGATTAATCGGCGATTAATCGGCCGATTCGGCCGATTTTTGCAACATTGATAAACATAATTAATACTTTATTTCATTAAAATTAATAATCGTACATTACATCCTTTATCCAAATACTAATCACAGATGGGCATGAAACTATCAGCTAAACGAAGTCCTATGCCTTCAGCAAGCTTGTAAAGCTTAGTGCTAGGTAGAGGCTTAGTTAATGGATCTTCTAGTTATCATCTTTGTGAACTTTGAGTACTTCGATTTCACCTATTTCGACTTGTTCTCGAATATACTGATAATTAATCGAGAAATGTATGGTGCCTTACATGATTCCAGGTTCATTGGAAAATGTAATTGCAGCTGAGTTGTCGCAATACAATTTTATAGGTCTTTGAATCGATGGGATAACTCCAAGCCCCGAGACAAACTTCCTAATCCAAACGGCTTCCATTGCAGCTTCTGAGGCTGCTATGTACTCACTTTCTGCTGCAGACATCGCTAATGTACTTTGCTTCTTGCTCCTCCAATCCACAACTCCCCCGTTAATGACAAAGACATAACCCGTCTGAGACTTTGTATCATCTTTATCACCTTTCCAGGATGCGTCACAGTAACCTGTAACATTAAGTTCAAGTTCTGCATTTGGATTTCCCCTATACACTAAGAACATATTTTTAGTAGCCCTAAGGTACTTAAGAATATTCTTAACAGCAGTCCAGTGAAGTTCACCTGGATTCTGTTGATATCGACTGGTTAAGTTCTGAGCAAACGCCACATCAGACCTTGTACTTTTTACCGCATACATTATAGATCCCACAGCCGAAGCATAAGGGACTCTCTTCATGCGTTCCACCTCTGCAGGTGTTGAAGCACAAACTTTGCTACTTAAGCCATGTTGTTCTTGCATTGGCAAATATCCCTTTTTGGAATTTTGCATATTGAATCTCTTCAATATTTTATCAATGTAAGCACTTTGGCTTAATCCAATTAATCGCTGAGATCTAGCTCTATATATCTTGATTCCCAGAATAAATACAGCTTCCCCTAAATCTTTCATAGAAAAACACTTTCCAAGATATGCCTTGACATTATGCAAACTTGGAATGTCGTTTCCCATGATCAATATGTCATCAACATATAAAATAAGGAAAATTACATTACTCCCACTAACTTTGTGATATACACATGGCTCATCAAGATTTTGAGTGAATCCATACTTTTTAATCTCACTATCAAATCTTTTATTCCATTGTCGTGATGCTTGCTTCAATCCATAAATGGATTTTTGAAGTTTGCATACACGGTTTGGAATTTACAAACCCCTCAGGCTGCACCATATAGATGTCTTCATCTAGGCGACCATTTAAGAAGGCGGTTTTAACATCCATTTGCCAAATCTCATAGTCATAGTATGCAGCTATAGCTATGAGAATCCTAATAGCTCTAATGTCAGCTACATGAGAAAAGGTCTCCTCGTAGTCAACACCATATGTTTATAGGTGTGTACATTGCCATCTGTGTCTGTCTTTTTCCTGTAGAGCCACTTACTTCCAACTACCTTGGCATTGGGAGGAAGATCTACTTCTATCCAGACTTTATTATCTCTCATGGATTGCGTTTCCCAGTCATAGCAACCCGCCATTTTTCCTTTTCAGGACTATTAATAGCGGCCCTATAACTATTAGGTTCATCGAGATCCCCTATATAGTTTCCTCACGCTCTACGTTAAGACATAGACGTTCAGGAGCTTTCACAGGTCTTGTGGATCTGCAAATGGGAACCACTTCAACTTCTGGTGGAGGACCTAAACTTTCAGGTACCACAGGAAGTTGGTTAGTGCTCTCAGAAGGTAATGCATCTACTTGATCGTCTTCCAGAGCATAAACTCTCCCACTGAATTTTGGAGATATGAGTTCCTTTTCCAAGAAATATCCATACCTTGCATCAAACACTTTGTTTTCAGGTAGTTAATAAAAGTAGTAACCCATCGTTTCCTTTGGATATCCTACAAAGATGCACTTTACAGATCTTGGTTGGAGTTTATCTACTGAGTCACGTTTAACAAACGCCTCGCAACCCCAGACCTTAAGATAAGACAAGTTAGGCACTTTATCGGTCCATAACTCATATGGTGTCTTATCTACCTTCTTAGTTGGAACCATACCTTTGGATAATCCCAAAACAAGTAAGGAAGAGTTCTAAGGCAATATCCATACCTTGCATCAAACACTTTGTTTTCAGGTAGTTAATAAAAGTAGTAACCCATCGTTTCCTTTGGATATCCTACAAAGATGCACTTTACAGATCTTGGTTGGAGTTTATCTACTGAGTCACGTTTAACAAACGCCTCGCAACCCCAGACCTTAAGATAAGACAAGTTAGGCACTTTATCGGTCCATAACTCATATGGTGTCTTATCTACCTCTCAGATACACCATTTTGTTGTGGAGTATATGGAGAAGTGAGATGCTGAACAAATCCATTCTCAGCTAAATAATCTTTAAACTCTTGACTCAGGTATTCACCACCTCTATCGGATCGAAGAGCTTTAATCTTCTTTCCAAGTTGCAACTCTACATCTGCTTTAAACACTTTAAATGTTTCAAATACCTCATGTTTATGTTTAAGTAAATAAACATAACCATAATGGCTGAAATCATCTGCAAATGTTAAGAAGTAGCTAGCACCCCTCTTTGACACATGTCTAAGTGGTCCACACACATCTGTGTGAATTAGACCAAGTAGATCAGAAGCCCTTTCAATACGATTTTAAAAAGGTTTCTATGTCATCTTCCCAGCTATACAAGATTCGCATTTATCAAATGATTCATCATTGATATCTTGCAAAAGCCCATCGTGTTGCAGCTTTTCCATGCGAGTCTTGCCTATATGAGCAAGTCGACAATGCCAAAGATAAGACGAATCCAGACCATTCTTGATTCTCTTATTACTTATGCTATACATTGAATTATTACGATTATTGGATTCAATCACATTCATATCAATTTCAAAAATAACATTCACAGCAATAGCATTAAAATAATAAACATCATTAAAAGAAACTGAAATTTCATTGCTATTAATAGTATGATTAAAACCAAAATCCAACAAACACGAAAAGGAAACAACACCCCTAACAATTGAAGGTGCATAATGATAATTATTTAAAGATAGTACTAAGCCCGAAGGCAAAACTAAATCAAATACTCCTATAGCTTCAACAGCTGCATTTGCTCCATTACCAACATGCAGATATTGTTGTCCATAGGCCAGTCTCCTCTCAACTCTAAACCCCTGCATAGTATTGCAAATATGAATACCACAGCCCGTATCATATTCCCAGGAATTTTTATGAGTTAAAGTGAATAATTCAATCATAAAGAACGCACTTGATGAACTGGCATTGCCAGCTTCATTCTCCTGCTTCTTTTGTCTCAAGTCATTGATGTAGAGTGCACAATTACGCTTCCAGTGACCTACTTCATGATAATGGTGACAAGCCTGATCCTTCTTGTTGGGAGGATTCACCTTGTTCTTCTTGGGTTGATGCTGATTCATCTTTGGATTTGGTTGATAGGCCAAAACCTGCTTGCCTTTGTCAACTTTACCCTTGCCCTTCTTCGCTTGCGATTTCTTTTGGATCCTACCTCCTTGAATTGCCAACACTTGAGGAGTAGGTGCCTTGCCATGAGCCAGTAAACCTTTCTCATAATCTACTAGCATTGCGAGTAATTCTGAGACTGTCTTCCCCGAGCAATGCATGTTGAAGTTTTGAACAAAACCTTTAAAGTCCTTGTTAAGGGACCTATTGATTAGGTCCACTTGCACATTCTCAGGGTAACCAAAGTCGAGTCTGTGTAGTTGATCAAAGAAACCTTTCATCAACAACACATAATCACTTACAGGTTTTCCATCACCATGTGTACAACTGTGCAATTGATCGAGCAAGTCATACAATTCAACTGCTGGTGATTTCTCATATGTCATTTTGAGTTCTTGAATCATGTAGTATGGATAGTAGTACTCAAACTATTTTTGCAACTTTGCATCCATACTTGTGAGCATTAAACAAGCAACCTCATTATACTTCTTGTACTCAACATACCAAGCTGCTTTTTCTGCTTCAGGTACAGTTTCAGCAGGTCGGTCAGGGCAAGGTGTATTCAAATAATCTAGCTTATCAGTCGACTTCAAGACAATTCTGAGCGACCTGTGCCAATCATTGAAATTCTTTCCAGTCAATTTTTCCCTTTCAAGATGACTCATGAAAGCGGAAATTACAGTGGAGTTATCGGGTTGAGCCATTTCTACAGAAAAAAGTTCAAACATTAGTATTTTCGATAATACATATTTTCAAGAAAATATAATACCCAAGGATATATTCATATAACAACATATTTTTCTTGAAAACCTAGGATCCAACTTTTCATAAATTTCACTACATCAGTTGATCTGCTAGTAATGAAAGTATAAAAGATGGTAATCTGTCGAACAATAATTGGCAAACAATTTTCCAATTCCTAGATCATTATGGGAATTACATCAAATTGATTCATCAATTTGCAATGTAAGCATGTTTCATCCTATCTCATGCCTTAAGTTCTCGGTCTCACGCATAACTTACTTAAGTCGTCTAACTTAGAAACATGTAAAATATCTATATCTGGTCTCACACAATAACAGAATTTTAACTTGTCATTAAAATTTAGCCTAGGTCTCACACTTTCCAAATAATAACTTCAAGTGTTTCTTATAGTTAGATGGCATGTAACCTAAATTTATTAGGGTATTTAGTTTGATGTAACAATCAAAACATGTATAAAGATGCATGCACTCATCTTTATGACATAAGTTTTCAAAACCTTTTTTTAATTACCAGTTTTTAAGCTAAGATAAAATCAAAACTATTTGCTTGAGGTATTGGGTTCACTAATTAAAGAAGAACCATCAATTATCGCCCACTTATCCTACTCTTAGATGTTATTCGGATAATTGCCACAAAGTGGCGCGTGGAATTGAGGTAAATCACCCTTAAGATGATATTGAACGTAAAATAGTGATATAGGTAAGTCTAATTTGACGCACATGTGAGCGCAGAGAGCAGGTAGGAGCGAATCTCTTAAAAAACCCCTCTCCACTTATACCCACTTTATAGTTTGTCAAACTATGGTCCGCATTTCACACACTTTTGTACAAAAACATCAATCAAGCAAAAGTTTATGACTTTAGTCTTAAAAACATGCAATAAATTATAAAACTTGCTAGTCTTGCCTGGGAGCGAATTACCGTGCGAAGTGAACCACTAGCGGCACATAAGACTTTGCAAGAATCATAATTTATCACTAAAAGTTTCACCATTATTAGTCCAATTAATTTTCTTTTGTAAAATTACCCTTTTATTGCTTACAACTTGTCCAACAAAATAATAAAACAAGTAATTAAAGCAAATTAAACAACTAATAAACATAGCAATTATAAGTGAAACAATTAGCCACATGCAAACTTAATTTAGATAAACCCTAATTAAATCAATTCTAGGTTTTCATATGCATGTAATTAACTATGGCCCTCTCTTCTATAAAAGTAGATGTACATACATTGACGAATCAATTGTAAATGCCATAATTAATTTACACACCACGTAGCACATAAATTGATTTTAATTAATTGAGGTCTTCCCCAATTTTAGATCTATCTAATAATTATATGTGTAAAACAATTACTAACAATTAATTAATCAATTAATTAATCCATGACTAACATGCATGTTTCGTCATGGATTCATGCATAACAATTACCGATTAGGTCACAAGATACGTTCAATTAACACATAAACTTGTTTATAACCTAGGGTTTCTAATCCAATTAATATTTAATTCACAAACCCTAATCTTGGATAAAGGAGTAATCGACCCCCCCCCCCCAAAAAAAATAGGGTTTCGAAAATTTTATTATCCCTAGATCAGAAAATCATCTAAACATGTATCTAAAACATTAAAGATTTGATTTTTATGTGTTTTAGTAATCAATTACATGTTATAGTAGGCTCGTGATACCACTGTTGGAATTAATAAAGCATGACAATCATATTATTAAGTAAATCAAGTAGACACATTATGCGGAAACTTAGGATCATCTATAACACATAATAGATTAACATAAACTTAAATAGGAACGTACCGTATGCAAAACTTGAATGTTCTTGAACAAGTGAAGAACCCTAATTAGGGTTTATGTAGATCTATGAATAACCCCTTACCGTTTTGTTATTCGATCTCTTGATAATTACTATAGTGAGTAATTACCTCGTACTTGTACACACAAACTACTAACGAATAAAAGACATTGCAAGATCAAAACANTAGGAACGTACCGTATGCAAAACTTGAATGTTCTTGAACAAGTGAAGAACCCTAATTAGGGTTTATGTAGATCTATGAATAACCCCTTACCGTTTTGTTATTCGATCTCTTGATAATTACTATAGTGAGTAATTACCTCGTACTTGTACACACAAACTACTAACGAATAAAAGACATTGCAAGATCAAAACACTAGATTATTTTTCTTATGAAAAAATCGACCAAAAACCCTAAGGGATGTTTGGTTCGATCGGCTAGGAGAAAAGAGAAGGAAAAGAAAAGCTTTAGGTTATTGTGTGTGCACAAAAGATGTGAATGAATGAATCTAGGCCTTGTATATATACTAGATGAAACTTGGAGAACAAGTTGGAGTGGGTTTGGGTTTCCCCTCCCTTGTTCGACCGGCCTAGGAGTCCAAGAGGGATTCTGGATCCTTCTTGGCTCCTATTTTCATCCTAGTCCTTTTCCTTTTTCCACTTAACGATAGTTAGTACTTACGGTTAATAACTAACGACCATTAAGTCCCTCTAGTGTTTAAATAATTATATATATACAACATTTAATATATATATATATATATATACACTAATTATTATACTTTTATTCTTGTTTGTAATGTGTGCAATCCCGAGGTCTCAGGTTCGATACTAGACATGTACTTATTAATATTTATCCACAAACCTTACACTGATTAGCTGTAATTGGAAGTCTAGCAACTCAATACAGGATTGCAAAATGGTGTCCTGGCAAAAGTATATCTTGCCCTCTATGCAATGGATGCCCAGACTTAACAAGGCATCTATTTTTTTTAGTTCACATTTTCTAGTAAAATCTTGTTGACATAAATAATGAATAAAAACGTTATTTATTTTTGATATCTCTATGTTTTAATGATCACAAAATGTAAAATCATTAAACGTAAGATTACTACGCAAACAAGTATTAAGCTAGTTTATATCATTATATCCAACTTAATCACTTAAGGTATGAATAAACAAGTGCTTAATACATCTCATGATCAAAGGGGTATTTAATTAATTACTACAAAGTTTATTTAATTATATAAACATATTATATATTTTTGAAAAACAATTTTGGTAATAAAGAAAAATGTTTTAATCATACTAAATATATGAATTCAAATTTTTAACCAAAATCAGTTAGTTTTTCACCAAATAAACTTTCCCCACTAAAGACAAAAAAATCTGGCCGGCTGGCCCCCTTAATTATAAGGGGCGGTCCCCTTAATTTTAAGGGGACCGGCCATGAATTAAGGGGACCGCAACGCTCCTGTGTCTTATTTTGTCAGAATTTTCCCCCTATAAATACCACCTTAAATCTGGTATTTTTCCTTACCTCTTGCACAAAAATTTTCAGATCTAAATCTCTCTAAACATCTTCCGAAACCCTTTGATCATTAGATTACTAATCCTTGTTTCAAGTGATTCAATCCCTCATCATCCACCATCATCCAAAGTGCAAGAGAAGAAAACTCCTTCAACCTCAAGTTTAAGAAGTATTGTATATTGATTGTGTATATTGTGTATAGCTCTTGTGTAATTGTGTTGTGAACATTATAAGTAGTTCTAGGAGTGTTAGTTGTGAATAGAAGTAGGGTAGTGGTGAAGATTAAGTAGTGAAGTAGTGAAGTAGTGAAGAAGTTGTGTTGTGAAGAAGTAGTGACGAAGTTGTGGTGTGCTCAAGTTGTGAAGAAGTTGTGGTGTGTTGTGAGATTGGTTCTAGCTAGGATTAGGACCCGACATTTAGCTTTGTGTCATTAAGCTGGTGTAAGCAAAAGTTGTGTAAGATTTTCTCCGACATAAGGGAGCTTGTTGACATAGTGAAGAAAACTCCCGAGTTAGGTGCTCGGGGAGTGGAGTAGGACGAAGAGGAGATTCGTAGCCGAACCACTATAAATTCTTTGTCTCACGGTGCCATTTTTCCAACTCTATCTCTTTACTTATTTACTTGCTTTCATATTTGTCATATCTTATACTTGTTGATATTGTATTTTATAATTGTGCAAGTCTCTTGGTGATATATATAAAGTTCGAATTGGTGTTTTCATAAACAAAGTTTTTGTAAATTAAAAGGACGTAAAACTATTCAACCCCCCCATCTAGTTTTTCACAATTGGTATCAAGAGCCACGTCAAACAAGATCTTTAAAATATATTGTATTTTAAAACTTGAAATCGATCTATGGAAATGGAAAAATATTTAGAAGGGAAAATTGTTTTTAGACCACCATTTCTTGAAAATGAAAATTTTCTTACATGGAAAAATCAATTCGAAAGTTATGTGAAATCAATAGACTATGATCTTTGGCATGTCATTTCAATTGGTGATATTAAATCGATAAATACTACTTTTGAAAAACTAAATAACTTGGCTAAATTTATTATATACAAAGCTATTTCAAATGTTGAATATGAAAGAATATTTTTTTGTCAAACGGCAAATGATATGTGGAAAAATCTTTCAAAATATCACCAAGAAGAACGTCAAGCCAAAGAAAAACTTTCAAATGACTTAGTAACAAAAGAGAGCATAGTAGACAAATATTTAGTTGAAGTAAGTACAAGTGCTACAAGTTCAAATGTCTTATATGTAGGTAATGACGCCGAAAACAACATGAGCAAGGATGAACAAGAAGACTATGAAGAAATGTCAACCAAGAAGGAACTAAGTGACGATGAAGATGACGATTCTAGTTCCGAAAGTGAAGACGAAGAATATGCAAAGGTCGTCAAAGAATTTAAAAGACTCATTAAAAAGCGAAAAAGAACACAAGATAAAAGAAAAACAACACGAAGAAAAAGA
>LBNU01007718.1:89029-106894 GCA_014162995.1 Artemisia annua
GTTTAAGCCATGATGAGGGACTCGTTGGAGCATGTAGTTGAAACGAGTCCACGCTTGACGGAGGGTTTCCTTTTGGCGTTGTTCAAAGAAGAGTATGGCGTCTCTTAGCTTGGCCGTCCTTTCGGGTGGAAAGAATTGGGTAAGGAAACGCCTTGTCAGGTCGTTCCATGTGGTAATGGATCCAGCGGGGAAGCGCTCAAGCCATTGTCTAGCTTGGTCACGTAGAGAGAATTGAAATAGGCGTAGTCGGGTGGTCTCTCGGGTGTCAACACTAAGGTCTATGGAATCTACGATTTTGAGGAAATCCTTAAGGTGTTGATTTGGGTCTTCGGAACGAAGCTCATGGAATACGCATCCGCTTTGCACCAACCGGATGGTGTCGGATCTCAAGGGTGTCACATTGGCTCCTTGGTTGAGCTCAATGGTGTTTCGATAGCCTTGGTGGCTAGGTCGGGAGTACTCTCCTAAGGTACGGGCTCTAGGAGGTGGGTTTGGTTGAATTAGGTTGTTGGGATCAAGGATTTTACCACCTTCCATGATGTCGGATGGTAACGGTTACGAACAAAAACACGAAGAAAAAGGTAGACTAAAGAGAATCCTAGAAAAATAAAACAAAATCTCACTAGAAAGGAGTCTAGTGAGTAGATCTAATTAAGAATAAAAATTAACCTAAACAATAACTACTCCCCGGCAACGGCGCCAAAAACTTGATGCGCGTGGATTGCAACACGCACTACGTTTTACCTCTCGAGGGATCTCGAGAAGCTTGCAATCCCCACCAGGCAGTGTACCTGACCGATGTAGTATAGTGTAGTGGCAAGTACCGGGGGATTGATCGTTCTCTCGCAGGGAATATTGTTCGTTAGGCTAAAAGCTACTCTAATCTAGGTCTAAGGGTGGAGGAAGATTCTTTTTGTATTTTTATATTTTTATGAAGCAGTAAAATCTCTGGTTTTGGAGGATAGGGCGGAATTAGTTGCTAGTCAACTAACCCAAGTTATCTACTTCTAAGCTACTTATATTTTTGTATTTTTTTGTTTTAGAGAAAATCAGTGGTGGAGAATAGTGTTTACTTAGATTTCATTACTCCCTAACTATCTTTTACCATGTAATTAGTATGTTGAGTTTGCGTGGATGACGGGTGTATTCCTAACAAGTCGTAGGGAGTGCGTTCAATTCCCTAACTCTATAAGTTCCTACCTCACTCTATGACGATACGTCAAGCATCCTATCATGAGCTCACCGATAGCAACCTATGCATGAAATACTACCTTAAAATCGATAACGCACATACGATTCACGTTTCTAAAGACGTTCAAGCTTGTTACCGTATAGGAGATTAGCCAGTTTTCTCTAGTCTAACGTAGATGAAACATTCACCCAAATACAATCACAACATACACATCACATGATAATCAATAGTTAGGTTTCATTAGATCTAAGCAAACACAAAGTAAATTAGCCTAGCATGTTGAAAGAAAGACAAAGTACAAGCATAAATCACACAACACATAGACATATTGTATGAATAAAGACTTATCTTGGATTAAACATGCAAGTTAGAGGGGTTAGGATACCCTCTAAGGTCTCTAATACACGTACTAGGGTTTAACCCTAAAGTTCTCCACTCCAAAATTCGACTTATGGTTCCCCAAGGTTATATAAAATAAAGAAAAATCGTTCTATATATATAGAAAACGCGGGCTGACGGCGTCAGCCCAATAGGTGACGTCGTCAGCTCGGCGATTAGGGTTTCCAGACGACTTAGTTGACGTGGTCATAATTGTTGGTTCCAGATCTGACGGCCTTGGTTGACGGCGTCACCAAATTGCACTACGAAACTCTCTGGCCCGTCACGAGTATTTTTTCCACTTCTGGACTTCACTGTTCCTGACGGCGTCACCTTGTATAGTGTGACGGCGTCACCTTCTGTAAATCTTCAAGGTCTTTTGAGTTTTTGTTGTTTTCCGCACTTTTTCACTCCGAAAACGCCCGAAAATGCTTCTTTTGCGATTTTCCCTTCAAAGTACCTAAAAATGAGTAAAGAAACGACTTTGGGTGAAATCCAAACCAAAAACATACGAATTAGGATCCAAACCGACCCCTAAAAACGTAACATTTTTCGTCTCATCATAATACTTGTATATTATACAATTACTTGTATATATACTAATTTAAATTTTCGCTTAATGAGTTTAGATTTTGTAATCATCAAAAAGGGGGAGATTGTTGACATAAATAATGAATAAAAACGTTATTTATTTTTGATATCTCTATGTTTTAATGATCACAAAATGTAAAATCATTAAACGTAAGATTACTACGTAAACAAGTATTAAGCTAGTTTATATCATTATATCCAACTTAATCACTTTAGGTATGAATAAACAACTGCTTAATATATCTCATGATCAAAGGGGTATTTAATTAATTACTACAAAGTTTATTTAATTATATAAACATAATATATTTTTTTGAAAAACAATTTTGGTAATAAAGAAAAATGTTTTAATCATACTAAATATATGAATTCAAATTTTTAACCAAAATCAGTTAGTTTTTAACCAAAATCAGTTAGTTTTTCCCCACTAAAGACAAAAAAATCTGGCCGGCCGGCCCCCTTAATTATAAGGGGCGGTCCCCTTAATTTTAAGGGGACCGGCCATGAATTAAGGGGACCAGCACGCTCCTGTATCAGATTTTGTCAGAATTTTTCCCCTATAAATACCACCTTAAATCTGGTATTTTTCCTTACCTCTTGCACAAAAATTTTCAGATCTAAATCTCTCTAAACATCTTCCAAAACCCTTTGATCATTAGATTACTAATCCTTGTTTCAAGTGATTCAATCCCTCATCATCCACCATCATCCAAAGTGCAAGAGAAGAATACTCCTTCAACCTCAAGTTTAAGAAGTATTGTATATTGATTGTGTATATTGTGTATAGCTCTTGTGTAGTTGTGTTGTGAACATTATAAGTAGTTCTAGGAGTGTTAGTTGTGAATAGAAGTAGGGTAGTGGTGAAGATTAAGTAGTGAAGTAGTGAAGTAGTGAAGAAGTTGTGTTGTGAAGAAGTAGTGACGAAGTTGTGGTGTGCTCAAGTTGTGAAGAAGTCGTGGTGTGTTGTGAGATTGGTTCTAGCTACTATTAGGACCCGACATTTAGCTTTGTGTCGTTAAGCCGGTGTAAGCAAAAGTTGTGTAAGGTTTTCTCCGACATAAGGGAGCTTGTTGACATAGTGAAGAAAACTCCCGAGTTAGGTGCTCGGGGAGTGGAGTAGGACGAAGAGGAGATTCGTAGCCGAACCACTATAAATCCTTTGTCTCACGGTGCCATTTTTCCAAATCTATCTCTTTACTTATTTACTTGCTTTCATATTTGTCATATCTTATACTTGTTGATATTGTATTTTATAATTGTGCACGTCTCTTGGTGATATATACAAAGTTTTTGTAAATTAAAAGGACGTAAAACTATTCAACCTCCCTTCTAGTTTTCCACAAATCTGAAAAGAGATGAAAAAGATAATGATGCAGGAGAATTTTTATGAAGGCTGGGATGATATAGTAAGTGATATGGTTAAATTACCTTGCAAGAAAACCATGAGAAGTATAGTAAGAAGATTGGTTCTAGCAGCTTGTGTCTACTTCATATGGCATGAATGAAATAAAAAGGTTTTCTCCACTGAGAAAATAAGTTGGCACGAAGTGTTAAGTGTAATAATAAACACCGTTAGAATTAAACTGGTGAGTCTAATTGTAAAGAGCTCAACTAAGGTTAAGAAAGTGGCTGCTAAATGGCAAGTTATTATGAACACTGAGAAGTGAGGAAATGTATGTTGAGGAATGAAAGGTTAAAGATAATGGCTACTTAGTTGGCATCTAATGGAAATTGAATTCCATGTTTTACATGGAATTTCCTGTTAAAATCATATTTAACAGTGCATGTGCCGACTGATATGGTTCATGAAAAATAGTCTGTGAATGAAAAGGTTTGGACCTTTTCCTGAGAATACACTGTAGCAAGAGTGTCTATATGGTGAGATGTGAAAGATGAAACTGTTACGATCCCACATCGGCCAAGTTACGATCCCACATCGGCCAAGTATGGGATTTGTGTTTCCCATGGGTTGTCACTCTGAAGCTGATGACGTGTTAGGAATACGTTTTTTGTATGAGAAAGATTCGGTCACCCCCATATATGATTAAGCATTGGTTAGCTCGTAGTAGTTATATTAGTTAGTAAAACGTATATTAGTAGTAGATTAGTTCGCAGAAGAAGGACGGGTCTTCACCCACTGTATACCTGATCCGAAGCCCAAGTGGCACGCCCAAGTGGGAAAAACCCATGTACATATAAATACCCTCTCCATCCTTGGAGAGGGTAAGCCTTCTCATAATCTATTTTCTTTTTTTTTGGTTTTCTCTCCAAGGCTTCACCTCTTTCTCTCTCTAACTTTCTCTCTCTACATTTCTTCTTTTCTTTCTTTAATCCAACGAACCATAACACAAGTTCTAATTTCCTGACAAAATTCTTGCTACTAAAAGATTCATCAAGTGCTTTAAGTGAAGTAATAATAGTGTTAAGCCTAGCAAATGCACTATCAATACTTTTATCTTCGGGAATAACAAATTGTTCATATTGTTGAATGATAAGATCAATTTTGTTATCCTTAACTTGTGAGTTTCCTTGATGAATGACTATTANCAGTTAGTTTGGGTTTCAGCGGTTAAGTACTAGTGGTTAGTACATCTGGTCAGCGAACATAACACTGTACTTTGTACTGTTTCAGCGGTTACCTTTCAGCGGTTTTCTCTTTCAGCAGTTACTAATCAGCGGATACTCTTCAACGGTTACTCTGACCGCGGTTACTGTCGTCAGCGGTTAATAGACAGCGTTTATTTAACCAGCGGTTAAACTTGTTCAGCGGTTAACTTTCTACAGCTTTATCTTCGTCAGAGGTTAAGTGATAGCGGTTTCCTAGGCAGCGGTTACCTACTCAGCGGTTTGTCCCTAGGTAGCGGTTAGATCAACTAAGGAGTTGTTATCTTCTTGGTTAAGCGTTATTTTGACACCCCTATACCCTCAATTGTTGTCACAACAATTTGCTATATCAATGAGTAATATAAATATGAAAAGCACGTCAGAGTGTACCATTCCTGAGATTCTCAAACTGTATGATATGGTCGATGAACACAAGAAACCCAACACAACACAAATGACAAATGCTCCTGAACTATGTGACAAGGATTCAGCAAGCTCAAACTCTCAAGAGATAGAGTTCAGTCAGCCACCCGTGTCGTTCAGTAATGCCAAGGACTGCTCCATAGTATGCTTCCTACAACTTCACTCACACCTCTCGGTGCTTCTAAAGGGAACTGAATTCATAATGGGATACAAACGTGCATTTGCTACACTCTTTGGTCAAGATGTTCAGATCTTCACAGACAGAATGATTCTTAACTTAGATCAATTGCAACAACAGCTTGACCAAGGAATATCTTCCAAAACTGGATCCATGGCCGCTCTTAGTGTACTCAACAAACAACTCCAAGTATTCTTTGATTCAAAATTCACTACGGAATATGACCATTACAGTGAGATGACTAAAAAATGCTTTGCGGATCACACGGGAATTGAGGTTGACACGTTCAGATATACACTCATCCAACTCATGGGTGATGTTAAGGCGTTCATTGAGGAAAGAGCACAACACAGATGTTTAGATGACAACAAAGTGAAGGGATCTCTGGTACAATCATGTGATGGTATTGATGATTCGGGTAAAGCTTTGGATGATGGGCTAGGTGTCACGATATGTAAAGAATCAGAGACTGATAAGCTTGACACTACCAGCAGTTCAGTGACTCAAGTCACCCATGGCGTGAATGCTGCTTTTAGACCGGTTAATGAACAAATGTCATGTGCTGAGGTACCCTTAACTGTTCAAAATAATGTGCTCTCTAATGAACGGGAGCATACTGATCAAATCAAACTTACTTATGACACAAATTTGTTGGAAAGACTGATAGCAATACCATGTCTAATTCAACAAATATGAGTCATAAAGGGGGAGAAAGTGATCAGGATGCTGAACGTGATAAATTGACAAGTTCTGTGTTGACAGCTGATGCTTTTAAATCAAATGATATGGATGATAATGAAACTTTTAACGAACTGTCAAAAAGATTTTTGCAACTTGAAAAACATTGTATTTCACTTGAAATCGCAATGCAATAAAAGGAAGAAAGTTTTCAAACTAATCAACCATGTAAAAATCTGGAACTTCCTGATTTCCGTGAATACTTTATGATTAATGATTTGAAAGCCCAGCTAGAAACCAAGAACTTGACAATCCGACACCTGAAAAACCTTATTACTGATTTGAGTGATATGTGTAATGATATTAAAGCTAAACTTGTCAGTAGTGAGATTGCAACTAGAAATTTTGAGACTAAAATGGCTAAATTACTGTTGGACAATGAGTCTTTGAATAGAAAATGTAAAAACCTGAATGAGTTTATCAAAGATAAGAGTACTAAGGCTGCAGTACAAACAACCTCTTGGACTAACAAATATGATAACTTCAAAGCACAACTTCAGGAAGTGGGCTTCACTGTCACAACAATTAATCATGAGCTTGGAAAAGCAACAGTGAATAGTGAGAACACTAAGTCTGCAAAAACATCAATCTTGGGGAAACCAGTTCTTCAAAGAAATAGAAATCAATCAGTTACTAGACAACCAAGTGCTTTTAGGTCTGAACGAGCAAAATTTTCGAAAACCCGGTTTGCCTCCCAAGTTGATGTGGAACAAGTTTTAACTAAATCAGTCTACACACAGAATCTGCCAAATAAAATTGCTTCTAGTTCCGTTACATTTCAACAAGGTGATTCCCCTTCACCTAGCTCCCTTAGGATCAGTTCAAAAACAGTGTCAAAACCTAGCACACAAATTCTAAGCTCTTATGACCTGTATAAGTACTGTGATCTAGAAAAGGCTAGGAAAAGAGCACAACTGCATAAGGATGGAATCTTGGGCTCACAACCACTTTTGATGCTTCCTGCTTTAGTAAAGAACTTGGCTAACTTCCAACCTGATAAACATAGGATTTATAGAAAGTCATCTTCTGTGCATAAGAAGATTACTAAACCTAGTTCTTGCCTAAAGTGGATTCCAACCGGTAGAATTTTTAAGCTCATTGGACTTATATGGATTCCAATCAGTAAGGAGATTGCTAATGACAATCCCATGGTCAGCCTGAAAACCTCGAAGGGTTTGGATACTGTTATCACTAACCCATATACATGCAATCTAGCTTGTGACAATGCAGGTGGTCCATACTCAAGTGCAAGTACTTCAAACATTTGCCACACAAGAAGGCACAAAACATGGAAACCAAAGAGACACAAATCTCCAATGTTGGGAGATTGTACATCTCATCCTTGATGCACTCTCTTCTATGACTTCTGAGCATATCTACTCAGGACTCGGGCTTTCACTATATGCTTAACCCTCCCGTATACTTGTGTTTTGTTTTCTCTTCAATCAATGCACTCTGATTTGGTTTAAAATCAGGTTATTGATTGAGGGGGAGAATGAAATGGTCTTATGATTTGCTGTGTTTGCTTTTCATGTTTGATTATGTCGTCTTTCCTGTTGCTTTGTCACCCTGTGTATGAGCTATGTGCATATGTTTAGTTTCTTGCATTATCTTAAGGACTTGTTTTGCCATATTTATACTTGTGCAGCGGTTTGTTTAAGTTGAGGGACTTGTTTTGACAATGTTTGAAACTACTCATGGTACCATATTAGAGGCGGCGGTTAGATCATAACTTGCATTTTTTTCAAAACTCTCTCTCTCTCTCTAAAACTTTCACAAACCTCCACTCGTCTCTCTCTAAAACCGCTGCATAATCGTCCGTATCTGTTACATATCTCTTTGCTTGCTATCTTTCCTAGGTATGTATCGGTTGTTTTTTAGATGTTTTTAGCTCTCATTTCATGTGCTTATGTGTCCTCCCTTCTTTATTTGATTCGTAGACTAGCAGTTAGGCTTATGATTAGATGTTGGTTGTTAGACGTGTTGCTAAGGATATTGTTGTTCCCCATTGTGGTTTAGAAGTGTGTTTCTAGGTTTTATTGCACTCTATGATTACAGTATATCTAGGTGAGGTACCTTTGGGCTTTGCGTATAATAAGTTCTTGGTAGCGGTTTGCTTATAATATGTTCTTTATAGCGGTTAGTTTACCAGCGGTTAGATTTCTAGCGGTTGTATTATCAGCGGTTATATTATCAGCGGTTAGTTTACCAGCGGTTAGTCTTATAGCGGTTAGTCTTACAGTGGTTAGTTTTACCAGCGGTTAGATTTACTAGCGGTTAGGTTTCCAGCGGTTAGCTTACCAACGGTTAGTATAACAGCGGTTAGTTTACCAGCGGTCAGTTTAACAGCGGTAAGATTCACCAGCGGTTAGTTTGTCTAGCGGTTAATTTGCCTAGCGGTTAGTTAATCTAGCGGTTAGTCTTTCTAGCGGTTAGCCTCTCTGACGGTTAGTCTTTCTAGCGGTTTTGTTATACTAGCGGCTAGTCTTTCTACCAGTGTGTTATACTAGCGGTTTGGTTTCACAGCAGTTTATTAGTATAGTGGTTATATTGTCGGTCTTGGTGTGTGCTTTTGCTCTATACTCTTCTCATTGGGTGTTTGCCTTGACTATGTGTCTATTTATGCATGTTCTAACTATCACATCCTTCTTGGCTCTTCTTGTATGAATTTTGGTGTGTGCAGAACATAATGACTGACTCCCACACTCAAGGATCCTCAGCCACTCAATCTACTGTACCTTCTCGTACAGATGACGAGATCTTGCCTCACCAAGATTGGGTTCCGATTGGGAAAAGCAACTGCTATCTCAAAGCTGTCAAGCCTAATGATAATCCTATCCTCAAAATTGCCATGGATATTCTGAAACAAACGACATTTTTCCCGGCATTCACCGCATCCTCAACCATTCCTTCTATCTATATACAACAATTCTGGAACACCATTCGGTATGATGGTGCAACAGGGGCTTACAGCTGTCAGCTAGATGAACAGTGGGTAACCATCACCAAAGAGACTCTGGGGAGTGCACTCCAGATCTTGCCCACTGGAGATAACATCGTTTACACACCACCACCTAACCCTGATACGCTTATCAAATTCATTGATGAATTAGGTTACCCCTCAAAGGTTGTCACCCTGTCCTCTATCTCCACATATGATCTATATCAACCCTGGAGGGCCATCATCACACTCATCAACCTATGCCTTACGGGTAAAACTTCGGGTTATGAAAGACTCAGAGCTCCAGCACTTCAGATACTTTGGGGAATTGTAAACCAGAAAAACATTGATTTTGTAGAAAGAATATGGGAAGAATTCACTCACTCCATTCACTCTTTCCTGGAAGACAAGGCAAAACTGGCTGCTAACAGAGACAGCAAAAAGAAATCTTCTAGACTTCTCATTCCCAGCATCAGATTTACCAATCTCATCATTTCTTCCCTACAACGCACACTTCGCTTTCCTACCAGAGCCGGCTCACCACTCCATCAGTCTGAAGATGAATATTCAGTGGGCTTCCTGAAATACGCCAGGGGCACCTCCAGCATAATCTTCGGCATGGCCATTCCCGAACCACTGCTCACAAAACAAGTCCTGGAAGCTCCTTACTACAACAAGTATGTAGAACTGATGCAAGCAAGTCAAATTGCATCTGCCAGCGAAGAAACAACTCACACTCAGTCTGATAAACCTAAGTCTAAGAAGCGCAAGAGCCAATCTGAGTCTTCAAAATAAGTCAGTAAGAGCAAAGATAAGGGCTCTAAGAAAACCAGAACAAAGGATACGCTAAGAGATGTCATCCCTGAAACTGAAGACACACAAAATATTGAAGAAATGATGGTGCAAAGAGCAGTGGAAGAAAGTCTGGCCGGTGCAGGGAAGCCACCAAGCCATCCAGTAGGGGGTGTAAGCATCAAGGAACCTGAAGCTGGGAAACTGACACAAGTACCACATGTTGAGGGAAAAGGCAAGGATGTCATTGTTGAGGAACAGGCAGCACACACACTGTTAAAAATCTCAACACCAGAACCCAAATCTGCAGCTTCCCAATACATTCTCAAGAGACGGTCTCCCGAACCATCTGCTGAAAAGACCGTCTCTAAATCCCTAAGTCTCGAACCTACAGGAGAATCAAGTGAAACAGACTCTGAAACTCATCAATCACCTAAATTGGAAAGCTCTACAGCCCAAGCAGAAGAAGAGTCCAGTGATAAACCTCAACAAGAGCTGGAAAAGGCAACTGAAACGCCTTTAGAGACGTTTCATTCAGATTTTATTCCTACCGTATATCCTGAGGTACAAGATACCCTCAAGATGAAATCGGATGACCAGAAGATTACTGAGGAACCTGATAGCTCTACGGGTACCCTTGCATCGTTCAGAAACTTTGA
This sequence comes from Artemisia annua, assembly GCA_014162995.1. Lineage (NCBI taxonomy): Eukaryota > Viridiplantae > Streptophyta > Magnoliopsida > Asterales > Asteraceae > Artemisia > Artemisia annua. Next base: position 99,526 of record LBNU01007718.1, read on the forward strand.
AGCATATGGTGATCAGTTCCTTGTTGACAAACCTTCTGAATCAGAGGCCGACAAATCAGGAGAAGAGCATGAAGAAGCAATATCCATGGTCGATGTCCCTGTCCAGCAAGACACATCAACCACTCCTGTCACTTCAGTGCCACTAACAACACCTTCTGAAACAACCAAAGCTACGGGTTCCGCACCTCCAATCACCACAGAAGCTACAACAATCTCTACTACTCCAGCTCCTACGATCACCTTGGAAAGTCTAGCAACCCAAGTGGATGATATACTCCAAACGGCAGCTAACGTGGTCGAAGAGAACCTAACGATCAATGAGAGACTGTCAGCTCATGCTAAAGACATCAAAAGTGTTCTACAGCTCAACCTATCTCAAANAATCTCTACTACTCCAGCTCCTACGATCACCTTGGAAAGTCTAGCAACCCAAGTGGATGATATACTCCAAACGGCAGCTAACGTGGTCGAAGAGAACCTAACGATCAATGAGAGACTGTCAGCTCATGCTAAAGACATCAAAAGTGTTCTACAGCTCAACCTATCTCAAACCCTCAAATATCACGACAACAGACTACGCAAATTGGAACTAATCAATATTGATCGTCACATCACTGATACCATCAAAGATCAGGTTCAGGAAGCTGTAAGCTATGCCATGGAAGATCCTCTCACATCAAGGTTCAAAGGTCTCTCTACATTCGACATGAAGCTGATCTTACAAGAGCGTATGTTCGAGAACATGCAATACCAGGGTCATGAGGCACACCGTAAGCTGTATGAGGCTCTTGAGGGTTCAATCCTTCAAGATAATGCTGAACAACATCATCGTGACATGGAGAAGGAAAGGAAGAGAAAAAGAAAACAGCAAGGTCATCACCAACATCCTCCTTCATACCCACCACCGCCTCCACCTCCCGGGTCATCTGGACCCTCAGGTCCTTCAGGACAGTCTGGAAGCTTTGGAACTATGTCAATGCCACCACCACCACCCTCTTCATCAAGGAAGCCACCTCCCAAGCGATCTGACAAAACATCATCATCATCAAAGCAAACTCCACTCGCAACACATGCAGCATGGACTACTATCGACACTGGAAGAGCCAGTAGGACCTCACCAGCTCATACCGATCAAGTGATTAATGAAGAATCGGTTGTGTCTCATACTGCAGAAGACTCAGACGATGATGAAGATGATGCTTTCACATCCCACATATCTCAAAAGGATGAATGGTGGGAATCAATCTCCAGATCTGATGACGCTCCTCATGTCAAACTTTCCAAAGAAGAGCTGCAAGCTTGTATCAAGCCAAAGACCGCTAAGCTACCAACAACTGAGCCGACCTGATCAGTGTCATCATCAGATCAGCCAGCCTCTGACAATAACTGGGTCAATGCAATTGCCAACAGCTTCGTTCCTCCAGCTGATAACTCCTTGCTCTTACAAACTGGAGATATGGGGTCGTTTATTGCATGGTTCTGCAAGGAGCGAGGAATCAGCAAATTGACTCAGAAAGATCTGGAAGGCCCAGCATACAACCTAGTCAAGGTCTTTCATCCTGACGTGACTCATCTTCAGTTCCAAATGGAAGAATTCCACAAGCTGTTCAACGATCAAGTCAATGAAGTAGTTACTCAACATGACTACAGCAAACCACTGCCATTGGGTGGGTCTCCAGGGCACATCACTATTCAGGCCGACTTCTTCTTTAATAAAGATCTTGAATATCTTAGGTTTGGAAATAAGCAACGCAAGTATGCCCTATCCATCACCAAGATGAAGGCGACTCGATACTATGACAGTGGTCTGGAACAGATGGTACCGGATGCAATGTGGATTGATGAAGAGTGTGAGTATGATCTTCCAGCAGCTTTGGGCATATCACATTGGTGGTTTAAGAAGCAGGAATTCTACGTTGAGAGATTCAAAGCCAAAGGTGACAAGAAGTTTGTTCGTTCGCCTCTTCAGATCATCAGTGTAGTAAGTGCCAAGATTCACTCCATCTACGGATACGACTACCTGAAGTCCATTGTTCTTCGACGTGCGGATCTAAGGGACTACGAGATCAGTGAAGGTGACTTTAAGCATCTCCGGGCCAATGACTTCGAAGACCTGTATCTACTGCACATCCAAGGAAAATTGCATCATCTACCACCAAATGAAAAGAAGACACTTGCATTTGCTGTTCTTCACTGGATGAGAGGTCTAGTCATAAGGAAGCGAGTTGAAGACCTACAGCTTGGGATTGAAAGCTACCAGACACAACTGAACCTCACCAAGCCGCAATGGGAGATTGGTAACTTGGAACAAGTAGCAGATTTCACCGTCATTAACTCTCCAAGAGCTGTGGTGTACAGAGACAAGTACAACATTCGAGTGGTTATGCGTAGTGATGAATTACACAAGTTCAGTGACGGGACGTTGGAAATGGTCGATGAAGCACTAGACTTTCGTGTGAAAGAATATCAAGTCTACTCTAACAGGCCCGGAAGATACACCAGCCAATGGACGGATCTAGACTTGAAGATGAACCTAGAATTCCTAAAGGCCATTCGTCACCGCATGAAGATGAGAAGAATCTACCGCAGCCTAGAGTGCTATGTAGGAGGTAGAGTTCGTGAGGGTGACTACATGCTTCTCCAAAGAACAGAATGAAGCATCGAGCTGGATTTTGGTTATCACCCAGATTTACCTTATTTGGGGTGATGTAATATGACAATTTGTAAACTCTTAATATTTTGAAATATATAATGTTTTGAAGTCTTATGTTTTTCACTGTGTGCGGATAATCTGAAAAGTTGTACGCTTCANCAAATGGAAGAATGCCACAAGCTGTTCAACGATCAAGTCAATGAAGTAGTTACTCAACATGACTACAGCAAACCACTGCCATTGGGTGGGTCTCCAGGGCACGTCACTATACAGGCCGACTTCTTCTTCAACAAAGATCTTGAATATCTTAGGTTTGGAAATAAGCAACGCAAGTATGCCCTATCCATCACCAAGATGAAGGTGGCTCGATACTATGACAGTGGTCTGGAAGAGATGGTACCGGATGCAATGTGGATTGATGAAGAGTGTGAGTATGATCTTCCAGCAGCTTTGGGCATATCACATTGGTGGTTTAAGAAGCAGGAATTCTACGTTGAAAGATTCAAAGCCAAAGGTGACAAGAAGTTTGCTCGTTCGCCTCTTCAGATCATCAGTGTAGTAAGTGTCAAGATTCACTCCATCTATGGATACGACTACCTAAAGTCCATTGTTCTTCGACGTGCGGATCTGAGGGACTACAAGATCAGTGAAGGTGACTTTAAGCATCTCTGGGCCAATGACTTTGAAGACCTGTATCTACTGCACATCCAAGGAAAATTGCATCATCTACCACCAAATGAAAAGAAGACACTTGCATTTGCTGTTCTTCGCTGGATGAGAGGTCTAGTCATAAGGAAGCGAGTTGAAGAACTACAGCTTGGGATTGAAAGCTATCATACACAACTGAACCTCACCAAGCCGCAATGGGAGATTGGTAACTTGGAACCAGTAGCAGATTTCACCATCATTAACTCTCCAAGAGCTGTGGTGTACAGAGACAAGTACAACGTTCGAGTGGTTATGCGTAGTGATGAATTACACAAGTTCAGTGACGGGACGTTGGAAATGGTCGATGAAGCACTAGACTTTCATGTGAAAGAATATCAAGTCTACTCTAACAGGCCCGGAAGATACACAAGCCAATGGATTGATCATGACTTGAAGATGAACCTTGAATTCCTAAAGGCCATTCGTCACCGCATGAAGATGAGAAGAATCTACCGCAGTCTAGAGTGCTATGTGGGAGGCAGAGTTCGTGAGGGTGACTACATGCTTCTCCAAATAACAGATTGAAGCATCGAGCTGGATTTTGGTTATCACCTAGCTTTACCTTATTTGGGGTGATGTAATATGACAATTTGTAAACTCTTAATATTTTTGAAATATATAATGTTTTGAAGTCTTATGTTTTTCACTGTGTGCGGATAATCCAAAAAGTTGTACGCTTCAATGCAACCTTTCTAGTAAAAGAAGAGAAGTCTTCTTTTCCCAAAATCTCTTTCTTCTAAAATTCTTCAAAAGAGATTTTGTGGTGTACAAGGTGGCTATCGGTCTTAAATTTTCTCAAATACATTACCACTCACATTAATGACTATTAAACGTTAAAATTGAAAACGGGTCATTAATTGAGGGGGAGCGTATTTGCTCAAAATTTCTGCACCTTTAAAAACTTTGTGCACCAGCAGCAGTGAAATTCAAAAAGTGTCTCAAAATCAGTAAACGTTTAAAATTCTATCACATTTCTCTCCAAAGTTTCTTGTAAAAGCATTTAAATCAATTGGGATCACAAAATCTCAAAAGATTTGAAATTTTATGATCGGGGGGGAGAATGTGATTTAAATATGAAAACTGATTTAAATGTGATGTTTTTGGAAATTAAAAGGATGTTTTTGGACTTAAGAGAACGCTCCCGTATGTGCAAAAATTTTAAAGATTTTGGATTTTAATCAAAGCACATATTGAGGGGGAGCAAGTGAATAAATGATCTCGAATGAAAGCTCACCCGTATGTGCCAAAGTTTTCAAACATTCAAAATTGATTCAATCAATGTGCACATATTGAGGGGGAGCAAGTGGCTAAGAGTCTTTCGCATATTTGTAAAATAATATGTAGAAACTGCGAATTGATTATGACTCAGAATTTGACTCATGAATTGACGAAACATGAAAAGTCGTGAATCGAAAAGACTAGTCCTGGCCGGGTAATAATTTCAAGCTGGTTTACCAGTGATGTAAACGTCTCTCGAAGAGGACTAGTCTAAGTAGAAAGTACCGTTTCGAGAAACTCTTCTTAGATGTATACTTTGACGGGTCTAACTTCCTTTTTAAGGAATGTTAACAACTTCAAGTTAGTTATTAGGGCTAGTTATCACCTAGAAGCTGATAATGGATCCCTTTAACTAAGCAACGTAAACGTGTCCCTAGGGTATATGTCTATTAAGAGCCGATCAATTCTAATATTATAGCAACACATACGAGCAAGTGTACTCGTCCGTTATAGCAAGATATGATGGTAAGTCGGGATCGTTCGCAGGGATTTGTGAGTGAATCAAAGTATAAGTCTAAAAGTAAATCTCTAATGTACGCAAATAGATAATAAGCAAATTCAATAATTTAAAAACTACACTTGTTTAGACTAGTTTTGTACTCAATGACACACATGATTGTGATAACTTTTGATAACATGTTGGTTGTGATAATTAGATGGTGGTCTAATCTATTGTTTCTACAAGTTAAACCTTCGTCAAGATTTTAGTTCATAAAAACAAGCTTTAAGTGTAAACCAATCAATTCAAGATCAATCCAAGGTTCATAAGGTATGGTTATCTTAAACACAAGAATAAACTCCTATTATAAATCAAATACTCTTAGGAAATGGTCATTACAAAAGGTAACTCATTCATAGACAAACAAGTTACAATTGTTTATAAACATCTAAACTTTCGTCCAATTAAAGGTTTACAAACAATCCGATTTGATGTTATAAAAGCATTCTCATTACAATCATACTTCTTGTTTCTTTGTTTAGTCAAGAATAATTATGGTAAAAACAATCATTCATAGACAAATGATTATAACTAGTTGAATAATAACAAATCTTTCGACCCTTGAAACTATTATCAATTAGTTAACCTTGACTCAACAAATGTCACTATGAAACTTAAGGTACAATTGGTTCTTAGGATTGACTTGAAATTGAATTAAAACATGTTATCACAATCATAACTATCACCAAGCATAAAACATCATCAAAACAAGTGTAAAACGTTTACTAGCTACTCATAGCAAACATGCAAATAAACTCAGAATATTTAATATAAGAATCCATGGTTTTAAGTCTTACAATGCTTTGAAATTGATAACAAATGACAAGGTATTGATAACCTAAGTATTGGTGATGATTTCTTGAGATTTTGGCCTACAAATTTTGCTTCTTTGGTTCTCCAAATGTTCCTGGTTCTTTCTACACGAATTTTGCCTTCTTTGAGAGCTTGATGATGATAATAATTGAGAGTAATGATGAGAGTAATTGTTCTCTTGAATTGTGTCTTGAATGGTGTACTCTAGAGGTCCTTTTAGGCTTGTCAAATACTCCTAGCAATCAATTGGATCATAAATGCTAGAACTTGGACAACAAGACACTATGAAGAGCCTAGAACTTTGAGACAAAAGACCAAGATTCATGCACAAAAAGTTATAATATTTCAGCAGAAATGTCCATCCGATCGATTGCGGGTTGCTACCGATCGGATGGGAGTGGTAATAATGGCTATCCGGTCGGTTGTATTCCAACCGATCGGATGGTGGGTTCTGGTTGATTTTTACTTTGACTTTTCTTGCGTATTCCTTCATGCACTCTCCACACTTGGTTAACTCTGAACTTAGAACTTTGAAATGACAAAACTTAGGTTCTCCTTATGAAATACTTCACAGATTTGGACTTTGAGCTTGGGAATCTTCGTGTAATCGCATATACTTCATTTTTTTCACTTTTTCTTCGTTTTTCCTACATTTGGCTACATATGCTACAAAAACATACTCTGATACGATTTAGTGGCAAAAGCATATAAAAGTAACCAAATAACATGCATAAAAACACTAATAACGCTTCTAAAAACATGTTAAATTTGAGCGTTATCATAAGTGCAACTCACCCCGACAAGTGCAAATTTCTTTTCTTTACCTATGAGCATATGTTGAGGGGGAGCATTTGGAAAAATGATAAAACTCTCAAAGTGTACACAAAATGTATTTCTTATCATAAACATTTTGAGAGAATTTTCAAAGATTTGGTTATATGGCGAATGTGGAAAAATACCAAAAGACCGACCACTTTAATTTAAAGCATGGAGTTATAAGGATGGTAAGGTTAGGTATACGTTCCCATGATCCACCAGAATCGGAGGGATCTTCCCAGGGACAATCCAATAGATAGATTAGAAGTCCTTAGGAATGATTGAAAAAAGGAGAAAAGTGAGAAAGGGAAGAGTGCCGACTGAGACTGAGCTAGGACTGGAACAAACCCAACAAGGTTCTAGTAATGAAGTCTCGGTAAGCACTGAAGGGGTTGAAGAATTAAAAATAAATGAAATGAGAAAGGGTGAAAAGAAATAGCCCTCCAATTATTCAACCTTAGGGCAGAAACCGGGTTAAATTCATATGCTACTGATTGTTACTAAGGTAACATCGGTATTGAAGAAAAGACATCATGGACCCAGTGACGCACTGCACTAAACCTTCCAGCCACTCAAGTTCTCTTAAAAGAGCTTGCTTCATT
>LBNU01007718.1:106899-121142 GCA_014162995.1 Artemisia annua
AGTTGATATTTAAACAGGAGACCCCTCCCTAGTCTCCGCATAGGATAACCAAATTGCACTTATCGAGTCTAGAGCCAAGAGATGCATCAAAAGATCTCATAGGAAGACTTGATACTTCTACACTGGTGGTTCAACATTAAGGACACCAGTTGTAATATTTTGAGTCCTACGCAGATCTTAGCAATCTGCCAAGAACACTTATGAGGGAATATACATAAGTATTTCCCAATGATTGAGTGGAAACTCCTGCCAGGGTCAACATCAAACAGCCCTGACAGTAGGTCACTTCGGTAATCTCTTGTGGATTACGCTTAGTATGTTCGGTGGTGTTCCAAAAGGTCTACAGTCGTGGGGTGATCTCCAACGACTCACCTAATCGTTGGTGTACTTCGGTATGTCAGTGAAAACCCTTTCGGGGGCATCCGATTAGGAACAGCCTTGGTAAGGATTAGAGAAAGTCTTCACACTATGCTGTTGACGATCTCGAAGTCCAAACTTGTAAGTGCCGGTATGTTTATTACTAACCAAGTTTTATGCAGCTCAATATACCAAACTTACCATGTTCACCACCATCACTCTAGTTCCACATGCTCATACCAACATCTAAAAGGATACGTCAGAACTGTTCAACCGGGAAGATCTACTCAACAAAGATGTATGAGCATGTTGGAAAGGCGTAATCACACCAAAGACAAAGAAGTTGACGATTGATGCCGATTGCTGAAAAGATGCAGATTCATCATCTCATGATTACACTTCAACCACAAATATAAAGACATCATGATCAAGGAATGGGCTTCAACTACGCTTCCACAACTCTGATGCAGAAGATCATGATCCAGAAAAGTGTAAGCATGACGTCACAAAGACAATCACAACATCACAAGGAGACACATACACTCAAAGATGACTTGAAGCTAATTATTTGGATGCAGAGCGAAGAGCAAAGTCAAAGATCATCATATACATCAAGGAAGTCATCTTGAGTCGTACATCAATGAAGAATCAACAACTACGAGCTACAAAAGCATCTACAAAGATCTCAATGCAAGAATTCAAGAATGATTTTCAGGGGTGACCTGCCTTAGGGGGAGATTGTTAGGAATACGTTTTTTGTATGAGAAAGATTCGGTCACCCCCAGATATGATTAAGCATTGGTTAGCTCGTAGTAGTTATATTAGTTAGTAAAACGTAGATTAGTAGTAGATTAGTTCGCGGAAGAAGGACGGGTCTTCACCCACTGTATACCTGATCCGCAGCCTAAGTGGCACGCCCAAGTGGCAAAAACCCATGTACATATAAATACCCTCTCCATCCTTGGAGAGGGTAAGCCTTCTCATAATCTATTTTCTTTTCACAAGTACTATCCGTGTTTGTGAACTTATTTAGTATCCTACATGACGCTTATTAGTCCATTTCCCATCTTGCTGATGTGAGGATGTAGATTGTAGTTGCATTGGATGAGATGTGGGAATGCTCTATTTACGAAATGAACTCAACTTTATATGTAATCTCTCTGTGGAGGAGTGTAATTTGATGATGATGCCTCTTTTATATGAGTAGTCTACGGAAAACTGTTGGTTAGTTTGCTTTTCATGGGCTGCTAATATGATTAAGGAAATGTGGTCATTGGGTATGCTTTACTAATGGACGTTTGAGAGGATTGTATGGAGGGATGATGCCTTCTATTATGCATTGCGTGCTTTCATTTTGTGAGAATGAAGTTGCAATCTATCTGAGGTTGTGCATGATATGGAGAAAATGTAGTCCTTGGTGAATTGGTGACTTGTTGCTTAGCTTTTATGAGCTATTTAATGTATTATAGTTTGTATGTTTGGGTTGGAGCATGTAGCAAATTGCAGTCCTTAAATGGTAGCTATGAAATTGTCTTAGCACATTTTTTGACTTGCTGAATGTTATGTAGATATTTGTGATGACTAATATATAGCTCACCAATACATTTAATAATAATAATAATAATAATAATAATAATAATAATAATAATAATAATAATAATAATAATAATAATAATAATAATAATAATAATAATAATAATAATAATAATAATAATAATAATAATAATAATAATAATAATAATAATAATAACTTGTTTACGTGTTACGGAGTATAATCTAAACCTTAACCAAAACATTTAACGTGAAGAGTGATTTAACTTAGTTCTTTAGTTCTTAATAGGGATCTAACAGGGAACAACATATAACTTCCTTTAGCCATCTAATATTCAGCGAAGATCGACTGGGAACTCTTTCCTTGACAACTTGATGGCTATACAGATAATATATGTTATTGCAAAGTCATGGTGCCACAGGTATTAAAATAGTTTTTTTTTTTATAAAGTTCATGATTAGCTTTCTTTTTCCAGATGTATTAGCCTGCAAAATTTTACAATCGGCCCACACCCAATTAGCCAATTTGGTCATAAAATAATACTAGTGTGTATTTTTTGTCTTAAGTTTTTGCGTGTCCGATTAGGCTTGGTTGTTATTATATTACGTCAGTATATATAAAGCTGGGAAATCAATATTATTGAACTGCTTTGCAATTTCCTTGTATATAAGGAGATGACTAAGTAAAGGCCGGAATATAGAACTAAACCAGTTAAAAACTAAACCCTTTTAGTTATTCATCTTGCTTTTTCCTTCAACTGTAGTGAAAACTACATTTGATTTCAAATGGAAACTGTCAGTGTTGATCATGGAAATGTTGCAGATGGTATTTACGATGTTAGCCTCTAAATAATTTAGAGAAAAGTTTATTGCTTATGTTAAAGACAATTTAGTTGTTTTGTGTATTGTATTTGGGTCAAAACACAAGTCTGCATAATGGGTCGACTGGACTAACCCATCAGCCCATTTGGAGGCAGTTATAGGTAGTTAAATATTGTTGATAGTTATATCCAAATGTTACAATGGTTGGATACTTAGATAACTATCAATTAGTGTCGATTAGTTTAGTATATATATGTTTTCTGCCTGTAGAAAACATAGCCACAATTTCACATTCTAATCTATTAGTATTTTGCAGTATTTACATTGCATAGTTACTGTTCCATTGAATCATTATACACACAGTTTCTCACAAACAATGAAACACATCCTAAAGCAAAGAATCGTTGGCAATAAGCCTGTGAAAAATTGGTATCAGAGCCAAGGCTCTCAACCATGGGAAAGGCCAACGTTTAAACCAAACACTGGATTCCAAATTAGGAGATATTTATTGAGGGAAACCCCAAAGAGAATGTACCAATGGAACTGCAGAAGGAAAAAGAGTATCTCACCCAAAGGAAAGGAGATGTTAGTTCAGAAAGTGCTTGAGAATGAGGCATTCAATGCCACAAAGAAAACCGAAGGGTTAATAGAAAAAGGAAAGAAGACTGTTAGTACAAAAAGGTATAAAAAGTCAAGATGTTATATTTGCAAGAATAGAGGACATGCTTACTGGGCATGTGAAAGCAGAAAGAAACTAGCAGGTGTTGAATTACAACAAGAGATTGAGACTACCAATCAAATCATTGTAGAAGAAAGGAAATACCGAGAAAAAGTCCATGTAATTGCTGACTATATGGTGGAAAGCACAAATGATTATACATGCGATGAGGTCTGGTATGTCAGTAACCATTACAAATTCCATATGTGTTCTAGAAGAGTTTTGTTTAAAGATATACAGTATAAGTTTAAGATGATAGGAAAGGAAGAAAATGAAAAGAAGTTCATTTTCTCCTATGGGTTGGGAATGCTACTGTCAAAACAAAAACTGGTGATTTGGTGATTAGGAATGTACAATACACCCCTGAAGTCTCCCTCAACATACTTAGTTTTGATCTACTTGAGGAACAAGGGTACACTGTGAAAATCAACAAAAATATATGTAGTATCCACTACATGTATGAAGAAGAAGAAAACAATTTACAGTTGCCATTGGTTGAAGAGATAGGGAAGAAGTTTGGGCCAAAAGAAGTTGTGACTGAACACAATCAGTATTTGGAAGATTACTTTAAATCAATTGACCCCAAAGATGAATGCGCTCTGATAAATGGATTGGAGGATTTGGATTGGAACAGGGAAGATACTCAAGATTATGTTGATGATGAGTATCTTAGTTGGAATGGATCTCTCTATACCTTGAAGGTAAATTCTTTTACAAGATTTCTGTCTTTTATGAACCTATTGAAGAAAGATAGTTTGGTGTATAAGAATTGGGAGGTTTTCAGTAAAAGGTTTATAGATTTAGTGAAGTGGTTTTATCTTGTGTATTTAAACTATGATACACTTGATATAATACCACCTGTTGTTGGGGATGTTGAGTTAAACCTGTTATGTCTACACAAAGTTGTTGAAAGTCTAGGTGGATATTTCTCAGTCACATTGGGTGACAAGTGGGGAATAATAGCACAGTTGCAGGGTCTAACAAACAGAGATGATGAAGCACTAAAGAACTGCTATAAAAAGTTCATTGACTTAATAGTGATATACCATGAAACTGCAAAAGTTCCTTGGGGTGAAAAGCCAACAGAAGTGGGAGATAGCAGCAAAGTTGCAGAAGCCATGGACCCACCAGGCCAGAAGGATAGTGCAGTGAAGGATGGAGCACCTGAAGCAGGAATGAATAAGTTTGGTGTTAGATTGGAAGATGAAGATGATGAACAACAAGGTAGCAGCCAAGACAGCAATGACTTTGAAGTCATTGCTTGAAAGACCAGGAAGAAACTCAGAAGGTTTTGATGCTAAATCATTAGGGGGAGAATGTTAGCCTCTAATTAATTTAGATCAAAGTTTATTGTTTATGTTAAAGACAATTTAGTTGTTTTGTGTATTGTATTTGGGTCAAAACACAAGTCTGCATAATAGGTCGACTGGACTAACCCAAACAGCCCATTTGCAGGCAGTTATACGTAGTTAAATATTGTTGACAGTTATATCCAAAGGTTACAATGGTTAGATACTTAGATAACTGTCAATTAATGTCGATTAGTTTAGTATATATATGTTTTCTGTCTGTAGAAAACATAGCAACAATTTCACATTCTAATCTATTAGTATTTTGCAGTATTTACATTGCATAATTACTGTTCCATTGAATCACAATACACACAGTTTCTCACAAACAATGAAACACATCCTAAAGCAAAGAATCGTTGGCAATAAGCCTGTGAACATACAACACCTTTAAAGTTCTTATTGACAAAGATAATGAACGAGGGAAAGAACTCTATTCCACTTCGATTTACAGGGTTCCAAAGACGCTTTGTAATGTTAACAAAAGTTCATATACACCTCGTGTCGTCTCAATTGGACATTTCCATGCAGAAGAAAAAGGATTGAAGGGTGTTGAAATGCATAAAGTGAGTTATATGTGTGATCTATTTCGAGGTTTAAATTCACCACTAGAGGAAACCATGAAAGCATGTGTCAATCTGGTGCTTCCAAAATTAGACCAAATCAAGGCATGCTATCAAGGGGAGATGAAGGAATACGACAACAATGAATATGTAAAAATGATGGTAATCGATGGTTGTTTCATACTAGAACTCATTTGCAGGTCAACACATAAGAAATATGAGAGCCCTTTATTTTTTGTCAACAATTTGTTGAGCCTCTATGTTAAGCATGACTTGCTCCTGATAGAAAATCAAATCCCTTTTTTTGTTCTTCAAGATATATTTTACAACATAATTAGGCAAGACAAACCCAGGCCCACCCTTGCTAATCTTGTCCTTTCATTTCTAGAAGATATGAACCCCTTTGGGAAACAGCTAAAGCTCGATAAAGATGAAATATCAACGAAAAATGATCATATTCTTGGAATTCTGCAGAAATGTTACTAGCATGCACATGCCACGTCGTCCCACCAATCCAGAGGAACATCAAATTCGGCATCAGAATTTCTAAATGCAATATCATACTTAGTTACAGATCTGACATTGGCAGGGGTGAAACTCAAGCCTAATACAAATGAAGAGTGGTTATTAGATATGGAATTCAAATCATCCAGGATTCCATTTATTTGCTGGTCTTGGCGTAAACCTACTTTCAAAATGCCTTATTTACAAATTGAAGACTACACAGAGTCAGTTCTGAGAAATCTCATTGCGTATGAGCAGTGCTCTCCTATGATTCCTAATTACGTTACATCTTATGCTTTTGCCATGGAGAGGATATTAGATGCAAAAGAGGATGTTCACAAGTTAATTGAATCGAAAGTGCTTGTAAACAATTTGGGCTCAAGTGAACATGCTTCAAATATGATCAACATCATATGTAAAGAGGTTACAGTTAACGACTTCACTTACATCAAACAATGGCAACAATTGGAGGAATATTACAATGGTTACTGGCCCAAAAATGTCGCATGGTTGAGGCGTACATATTTTAACACTCCGTGGAGTTTCATAGCCTTACTTGCTGGATTCCTACTTTTCGGTCTGACCGTGGCTCAAACCTACTTTACTATTCGTCCTCCGTGATCTTTTACCGCAAAAAACCTACTAATAGATTATTTCCGATAATTTGTGTAACACCCCCAAAAATGGGTCCAGCGGAAGCATACATGTCACTGGGATGCTACTCAATTAGTATCACAACGCAAAGTATAAAGAATGGTTTTTATCTCAACCAGTTTAGAATATATTTCACTATTAAAAACAATGAGTTTACATATTTCACAAGTATTGCGAAAATAGGCCCATAAAATAAATTAAGTGGCCCAAACTATTTATCAGATACATCTATGACCATGCCATGCCGTTTGCCAAGTGCCTCCAGGAGTAAGTTATCACCTTAGGAAACCTGAGAATACATGCTAAAAAGTGTCAACACAAAGGTTGGTGAGTTCATAGAGTTTATAAGTAAAACAGGTGATTGAAAGAGTTTCGAGTTCGTATGATAGTAAAATAAATATTGGGCTACTTTGTTATACGCCCATAGTTTGTTTGTTAAAAATAAATTTATTGGGTGATATCCAATGTTTGTATACAATCCTTTGATTGGGTGATATCCAATCCTTTAATTGGGTGATATCCAATGTTAGTATAGAATCATTTGATTGGGTGATATCCAATCCTTTAATTGGGTGATATCCAATGTTAGTATAAAATCATTTGATTGGGTGACATCCAATCCTTTAATTGGGTGATATCCAATGTTTGTATAAAATCCTTTGATTGGGTGATATCCAATCCTTTAATTGGGTGATATCCAATGTTTGTATACAAACCTTTGATTGGGTGATATCCAATCCTTTAATTGGGTGATATCCAATGCTTTAGGTAAACAATTAGAGTGATTGCATCGATTTGAGTAAAATGTTTAAAATAAATGAGTAAAGCTTGTAAGTAAAAGTGTTTGAGCATGTATCTCCCCCAAAGAGTTCAAAATAGATAAAAAGGGGCTATGACTCACCTCAAGTAATACAGTAGTCTGGTAACGAGTAAGTCAGGCAACGAAAGGATCGACTCCGAATGGCGACTTAGTTAAGTGTGGCTTTGACTTAGTATGACATTACGAAATGCGAGAATGCAAATGAATGTTTTAAAATGTTGTATCACCACGATACGTTGTGCTTGCGTCTCTTAAGTTAACAGAAATTTTTTTGTCTTTTTGTCGGTTTTCGTCTTTTAGTCGGGTTTTACAAATAAATCATCATTCGTTAACTTTTAAAAATATACCCTTACTAATTTGACACATTTATGGAAAAATACCCATTTATTCTTAAATATGACTATTTTCATAAAATAGGTTAAGTGTTATACTTTTTGATGAAAATTCGGCATGACCCGTTCGTAAATCCTTGTTTTACCATTTTTACCTATTCCGACTCTAATGATTTTGGAGGCTTCTCATATTCTATGAAAATATAGTTTCACTATCAGTGAAGTTTTCTATGAAAATATAGTTTGCGCCGCAACACTGAAAATAGCATAACTTTCTCATTTTAAATCTGTTTTTAGTGATTCAAGCGGCCACGTTTTCATTACAAAGTCTATTATCTATTTATCTATCCTATTGTTGAAAAATATAAGCTCATTTGTCTAGATTTTCTGTTTAGGGACAGTTATGTCCAAAAATGTGTTTTATGATTTTCAAGCTACTTGTTTAGCCGCAAATACAACACCAAACTAGTCCTAAATCTCTCCCGCCAATATTTATCAATTCCTCAACAACCAACAACCTCAAACTAGCCTAGTTTATCTCATCCACTAACTTATAGTAAAATATAGCAATAAACCCTAATCAAGTCACAAATCTTGCACAAGCTAACTATGTGCATAATTTTAAGCACACCAATACAAACATAACATGGTGATACATATTTTGAAAAGAAAGAGTGTGTGTGTCGTGTACATGTATGTATATGTACCTATGGTTTTCAAAAGTTTACTTGTGATTTAGCAAAATCGGTTTGTACTTTTCGAAACTCCATGTTTTAATTAACAAGGAAGTACAAGTAAATCAAGAAAAGAATACTTACAAACTTTTGTGAAAAAAGAGTAGGACTAGTGCAAGAATAACTCAAGTCTTGTGTGAAAAGTCTAGTATGATGATTATAACCCCAAAAGTAGACTTCTAGTATCCAAATCTTCAAAGTTAATTAAGAAAAAATGTTTGGTTTATGTGTGTTGGGTGAGACACAATGGCAAAAAGGAGAGAAAGCAAGAGAAGTTTTTGTGTTTAGTTAAAATGTGCAAATAAGTTAGTTTAGGTTAGTATTACATAGAGTTCAAAGTGGATATGAAGCCAATTCAAGACCAAATGAGTACTAAGGGTGCCTAGACTAGATTGGTATTATTTGGTGGCTTGTGGTGGTCCTTGTGGTGCGTCATATACAAGACAAGGGGGGGGGGGGATCACCTCTCTTGGACTCATTAGTTGAAAACCTACACTTATGTCATCATTTGGAGTATTATAAGCACATGGTATGGGAAATAAAAGGGGAATTTGGTTTTGATAAGTCGCAAGGGATGAATTTTCTGTAATTTATTCTTATAATGAGTAGTGGTTTGAGTTGTGGTCATTTACTTGGTTGGTTGTGTGACTTGCAAAATAAAATGCCAAGACATATAAAATAACTCTATTAAATTCGTAATTTAGTAATTTAATGTAGACCATGCCCGATCTAGAGCTGTTAAGCATTAAAAGTAGTCGCGGTACCTTGGTTCAGCGTTCTTGAGAAAGATGAAAAAAATACATTTTTGTGAATGTTTTTATAAAAATAAAATAAAAACAAAGTTATTGACTCCGAAAAAAATTAATCATTGGACTTAAGTCATTACTAATGTAGTGTTGGTACGCATGCGGTGTCGTTTGCATGAAATGTGAGTTACGTCACATAATTAGTTGACGAAATCATTCGTAGTTGTAAAAAAAATTACCATGAAAATGGTTAATTAGACCTTCATAGTAAATTACTTCATGTTAAGCGATAATTAATGACTAGGTAAATTACGGGGTATTACAGTACCTACCCGTTAGACTGAATTCCGTCCCGGAATTCTAAGTTGTGGTAGTTGTCGGGGTTGTCTCGAGAAATAAGGATGGGTCATACTCTTGTCGGAGGATGTTTGCTCACTACAAGTGAAAGCTAAGGGTCTTACTGTCGGATGCGACCTCTGATTATTCCAATGTAAAAGTATTGTCTCGTCCCCAAGAGGTTATGCTATCTAAAACTCCAAAAGGGTACGTCGTTTCCTGAGTAATTGATTATTTCAGTCCACACGCTTATACCAGTGTGAGAATCTTATCTTATAGGGTGAGTGGGAAGGTTGTACTTTGAAGAAATGGTGTCAATGTATAACCTATTGCTAGTGTAAATCTTAGGCATATCAGGTAGTATGTAAGTGTAGTAGTTAATTTTGATATTTGATCCTAAGATTTGTTCTGGGATTGTGCGTTTTCCTGCTTAGAGGCATTGACAAAATTTTGTTCAAAATTTTTATTTGAGTATACGTTTTCACGAATTTGACTAAATCAAAAATCTAGAAGACACAATTTTCTTTGTTTGAGGTTAATAGTCGGGTAATAATACGACCCTGAAAAATACAAAGTTTAGCAGAACGAATTTTTATATATGGTGTAAGTAAGACAATTTCATAGAAATAAATGTTTAGATGTTTGTTAACATACGAAGGTTCGATAAGGTCTGACTAAAATAGGTATATAATTTAGTAGTGTGGGTATTTAAGCATGGTGTAGATAAAATAACTTCACAAAAATTAATACTTAGTCGCTCTTTAATATGCAGAGGTTTTGATATAGTTTGACCAGAGAAAATTTTTAACTCCACAAAATGAGTATCTCGGAAAAATATTTTTGTAGTTGATATAAACGCGTTTTTAAAGAAAGATCTTTGAAAGTGAAATCATTGAAGATGAAGGTATAGTTGGGTATGACATTTATATAAGTTTCTGAAAGTCAACGGATAAAGTCTAGTATCCAATGCTTGGTAGTGTTTGGTGGCTAAATATCGGGTGAATCTTATAGTTGTGGTACTTAACCCACTTGGGTAGTGCTGGGATGTATCATGACTTACATTGTAGAAATGAATGTGTGTGTAGGCAAATCCCACATTGGCCGTGACTTGGAGTGATGTTGGGACATATGATAACATTCGCCTTATATGACAACAACGCGTTTTGTGGTCTAACGGTTAATCGCCCATACGATTAAGCGTGCTCATGTGAGAGTAGTACTGGCTTGGGTGACCTGCCGGGAAGTCTTCACATGAGGGCCACAAAAGCAAAGCCGTGAGCCTTCGGGCAAAGCGGACAATATTGTGGTCTATAAGGCGGGGTGTTACAGTTTGAGTCGGATATTTTATCATGAGGTATTTTCCTTGGTTACAAGTGAAAGTTGGGTATTAATGGCCATTCGGTATATTGAGACTTCTTGGCATCTCCGTGTGGGGTGAGGTCATATCCAAATAGGTTTTTGAGGCGGAGTAATCTAGGACTCCATAGGGTAAAAATTGTCATAATGGTTATGTATTTGGATAACCTAGTTCAGCGCATTTACTACCAATGAAGGACTCTGATAGTATGGGATGAATAAAGTAAATTGTAGATGAAACAGTGTCAAGGTTTTGTAAACTGTTATCTATAGTTTCAGGCAGAGGTGCGAGATTCACTCATAAGATTTGGTTTATTTCCAAAAGAAAATGTTGGTTATTCTGTTTATAAGGTAATAACATAAAAGCCTTTTTTCATAGAAGTAAATGGCCCACAAGATGATTTGTAAAAATATTTCATAAAATGATTTGTAAAATAGTTTATGAGGTAATAGAAAAACAATTTATTATTTGTAAGATAATAGCAAAACGGTAGTGTAGTTGGTGATATAGTTGCAAGACAGCAAATCGGTCTATAAAGTAACTTGTGAAATGATTTGTAAAACAGTTTATAAGACATTAGGAAAAGTGATTCATTGTTTATAAAAGAACACTAAGGTCGAAATTTTGATTATGACATAGTAGTAAAATGTTTCGTAGAGTGTATTGTAGGATAATTGAAAACAGTTCGTATGTTACGAGTGACACAGTGTATTATTTTATATGAAGGAAGTAGACAACTAGTATTCCCAAGGGATGAGTGAAGGATCATGTGTTCCGAAGATAGTGGTTCAAGTTACTCCGTAAGGTCTTAAGGCTTCCGTTGGTTTAACTTGTTGTATGTTTTCTAGACCTTGTTAAGGGTTCATTGGTTCTTTCATTGTTAATTTCCATCAGAAGGCTTTCCCCTTAGGTACTATGGAGAGTGTTTCCTAAAACGGCTAGTGATTAAATCCTGATTCATCGATTGTGTGTACGGTCTGGGGTAGAGGTAACTGTTACATAACCCGTAATAGTAAGTGCAAGTCATTAATATATGTTATGTAATGTTTAAATGGTTATGCATCATCTGCTAAGCAAATCTCCATGCATAATATTGGTAAAGTGTGGGCACGGGGACGCAAAGTAATATAGTGAAGAATGCTCTGTTTAGAGAGCATAGTATTGCAATGAGAAGAATGTTGTATTTAAGAGAAAAATGCTGCAATGAGAGAGTATTGCGATGCCAGTGTGTTGTGAGTCCAAGTAAACTTTTTATGATATGCAATGCTCGCAGAAATTTTACCATTCTCATAAATCAAATAGAAAATCAACCGGACATAACCCCATTATAACTACTCCCAGTATCGCAAAGTTCACCTCTGAGTTAGACATAGGTGATTAGACTATGTCCCACTGTCCCTGATTGAATATAGGTGATCAGTCTATATTCACCCGAGGTTCAATGAACTTTAAAATACTCGGCTCAGTCATACTAGTAATATGCCCTTTAGAAAGTTGTTTTGAAAGGCTAAGACAAGTGTCCAGACTCAAGGTTGAATGATGAGATTTACGAAAGGAAAAGACGTAATGTGGTGATAGGTATGATACGCGAGCATAAGCATACGTAAAATACTCATGGTAGATAGCGAAAATAAGTGGATATAAATCATTCAATAGTAAGACACACATATCATCAAGTATATTAGTGAGCAACATCACAAGTGAGGCATCAGCATGGCAGGCAGGCACGTGGCGGTCATAGGATTAAGTTTTCAGAAAAATGGTTAGAGTCTGGGTTTTGAAAATACCAATTCTCTATAACCTGTGGCTCTGATACCATCTGTAACACCCCCAAAAATGGGTCCAGCGGAAGCATACATGTCACTGGGGTGCTACTCAATTAGTATCACAACGCAAAGTATAAAGAACGGTTTTTATCTCAACCGTTTAGAATATATTTCACTATTAAAAACAATGAGTTTACATATTTCAAAAGTATTGCGGAAATAGGCCCATAAAATAAATTAAGTGGTCCAAACTATTTATCAGAGACATCTATGACCATGCCATGCCATTTGCCAAGTGCCTCCAGGAGTAAGTTATTACCTTAGGAAACCTGAGAATACATGCTAAAAAGTGTCAACACAAAGGTTGGTGAGTTCATAGAGTTTATAAGTAAAACAGTTGATTGAAAGAGTTTCGAGTTCGTATGATAGTAAAATAAATAGTGGGCTACTTTGTTATACGCCCATAGTTTGTTTGTTAAAAATAAATTTATTGGGTGATATCCGATGTTTGTATACAATCCTTTGATTGGGTGATATCCAATCCTTTAATTGGGTGATATCCAACGTTAGTATAAAATCATTTGATTGGGTGATATCTAATCCTTTAATTGGGTGATATCCAATCCTTTAATTGGGTGATATCCAATGTTTGTATAAAATCCTTTGATTGGGTGATATCCAATCCTTTAATTGGGTGATATCCAATGTTTTAGGTAAACAATTAGAGTGATTGCATCGATTTGAGTAAAATGTTTAAGATAAATGAGTAAAGCTTGTAAGTAAAAGTGTTTGAACATGTATCTCCCCCAAAGAGTTCAAGATAGAAAAAAGAGGGGCTATGACTCACCTCAAGTAATACAGTAGTCTGGTAACGAGTAAGTCAGGCAATGAAAGGATCGACTCCGAAAGGCGACCTAGTTAAGTGTGGGTTTGACTTAGTATGACATTATGAAATGCGAGAATGCAAATGAATGTTTTAAAATGTTGTATCACCACGATACATTGTGCTTGCGTCTCTTAAGTTAACAGAAAACATTTTGTCTTTTTGTCAGTTTTCGTCTTTTAGTCGGGTTTTACAAAAAAATCATCATTCGTTAACTTTTAAAAATATACCCTTACTAATTTGACACATTTATAGAAAAATACCCATTTATTCTTAAATATGACTATTTTCATAAAATAGGTTAAGTGTTATACTTTTTGACAAAAATTCGGCATGACCCATTCATAAATCCTTATTTTACCATTTTTACCTATTTCGACTCTAATGATTTTGGAGGCTTCTCATAGTTTATGAAAATATAGTTTCACTATTAGTGAAGTTTTCTATGAAAATATAGTTTGCGCCGCAACACTGAAGATAGCATAACTTTCTCATTTTAAATCCGTTTTTAGTGATTCAAGCGGCCACGTTTTCATTACAAAGTCTGTTATCTATTTATCTATCCTATTGTTGAAAAATATAAGCTCATTTGTCCAGATTTTCTGTTTAGGGACAGCTATGTCCAAAAATTCGTTTTATGATTTTTAAGCTACTTGTTTAGCCGCAAATACAACACCAAACTAGTCCTAAATCTCTCCTGCCAATATTTATCAATTCCTCAACAACCAACAACCTCAAACTAGCCTAGTTT
>LBNU01007718.1:136121-148126 GCA_014162995.1 Artemisia annua
TTTGACTTGCACTTTCATTTGTGTCGTTTACTCATGCAACCTCGTTTTTCCTCAAAAATATCAAAAATTAAAATTTTTGAAAAATTTGAAAGAATAAAAGTTGAAAAGTTGTGAAAAATAGAATAAAAGTTCGAATAAGTGTTTTGACACCGTGTTGACTTTCTTGTTGGCGAGAGTAGGAATAATATTTTGACTTGATCGGGCGTGTTGAGCCCTAGCTTGTTCCCTTAACCAATGATGATCACATAAGCTTGTGCTAGTTTTGTACACAAGGAGCTACTCTTTTGTCGGCTCCCGTACATTACTTTATATATGCGTAGCTTAAAAGCTTTCGCTAGTCTTTTACATAAGAAGCTAGAAAACGCGAATTCTTTTATTAGAGTTTGCAAGTTTCCGTAATTGACTTTATACATGCGTGGCTTGATTATCGGCTAAGTATTCGCGGATCTCATTATTTGAGATTTGTTAAAAAGGTGAAGAGCGAGAAATGATAGTGTTTATTTAGAAGTTAGATGCCATACGTGGAGTAGTGGTTCTCTTTAAAGCTCATCGAAGGTATGTTTTGTGTGTGATCTGTACCACATTTGCTTATTCCTTTGGCTTTTTCAAACTGCTTTTTGGTTCCATTTGAGTGATCTGGTGTGTTTTATGGTACAATCTGAGTTTGTTTAAGTTTCTCTAAGTACTTTTGACTTTCTGTGTAAGTTTCATAAACTTTTGTGATAAGTACTTATTAATAAGCACTTATCACAACTGCTTATTAGGCCAAAAAGCACTTTTCAGCTTATTTTTCCACTTTTCTTAATTTTCTCAGTTTTCAAATAACATTTTAGATTTTCTGTAAAAATTTCATAATTTTCTGAATTCATTTACTATTTCTTTTTATTTTTAAATAGATTTTAGAATAATAAATCATTTTTAATTTCCAAATAAATCATAAAAAGACAAAAATATTTTCTGATTTTATTTTTAAAATTCATTTTCAGTTTAATAAGTTTTTTAGAAAATAAATTTGTAGAATAAATTTTTCATTTTAAAATTAGTGTGATTTTCTTTTATTAAACAAAAATACAAAAATAGTTTTTAATTCATATTAAATAAATAAAAAGTCAAAAATATATTTTTCTTTTTCCTAAAATTTTCTTTTATCATTTTTAAGTTTTAGGGATTTCATTTGAGCCCGTAAGTTTAGTATAGCTTAGATTTCGCGTTTTATTTTGCTAAATAGACGTTTTTTTTAGATCGCGTTTACGTTTTTGTCGTTTATGCTTTATGTGCTTGTACCTTTAGCCTTCTAATTTGATTTTGATTGTTAATTCATAATTTGTAGTGTAATAATCTAAAAACCAATTTTAAATCTCATTCACTTCACACGAGCACATTCGTTACGTCGAAAACGCCGTCAAACCTTCGTTGGGAAACGACCCGAGGAATATTCTCACGAATATTCCTTTGGAATAAACGTACTACAAAATACTCACATCAATTATGGCGCCGCTGCCGGGGAAGGCTTGAAACGAATTTGACGTTTACGTTTGTTGTTTTGTGATTTGAAGAACCTTCTCCCGGGAAGTTATCGTTTTTGAAAAACAAAAAAATATATATATAAATAAATAAATAAAAAGGGAATACTTGTCACCAAGTATTCAACAAACTCCAAAAATATAATAAACATCCTCGGTCTTCCGTTGAAGGAGGGCGGTTGTAAACCAAATAAGCTTTCACAACAAAAGATAATCGTGAAATCAATTGTTACCCGATTAGCCCATAAAGCGAAAAGGTTTCAGTTGACGTAACGGTTAACAAAAAGATAATAAGAACAAAAGAAGAAAAATATAAAAAGAAAAAGACAAAAAGATTTTGCTTTTACGTTTTCTTTATTAAAAACCCAAAAATATTTTCTTTTTCGATTTGATTTTTGATTTTATGTTTGATTTTTGTTTTCAAAATACCAAAAATATTCTTCTTATCTTCTCACATTTGATTCTTCTTCTCAAACCCTCTTATGTTTAATTCTTATGGATCCGTTTTGTTTTAAGTGTGGAGAACCGTTCTTTCAAGGTTCTTGTGTTTGGTGTACGTGCGAACAATGTGGTAGTGATATTCATGATGGCGTTTGTTGGTTTTGTAACTCTCCCGAGTATGTTCAAAGATCAATCCTTCAAAATGTTCCCGATTATTATCCAACACCACCACCACATTCGTTCACTTGTTTTAATTGTGGAAATTCATCCGACGAAGGATTACCTTGTGGACAATGTTTTTGTAACCAATGTGGATATGTTAATTGTATGTGTTACGTCCCGAATGCTGAAACGTCTTACGCTTGTGACACGAGTTTTGATAATTATCGTCAAAACGATTTTAATCATCCTTTTCAAAACTCGTTTGAGCAAGTACCGTATTACAATGGTGATTCTTATCAAAATTCGTCGAATTTTCAAATGTTGGATAAAGTTATGGAGGAACTGAAATCTCTTGGTGAAATGCTACAAAAGTTTACGGATAATCGTGTTACTCATACTCCCGATCCTCACGAGAAGTCTATTGCAGAATTACTTGCTGAAGAGAGAGCGTCTAATCCTTTTAAGAATTTTAATTACTATGATTGCGACGATGATGAGAAAATTACGATTGTTCTTAATCCTCACAAAGATTCCGTTTTTCCTCCCGTAGAACCCGAGGACTCTTTAAAAATGGGGGACGAGCCTCTTGACACTATTCCGGCAACGGAATCGGACGAATTCAATAAGTCTAGTGTTGAGAACTTTGTCCCAATCCCAAGTGAGTCCGAGGAAATTTCTAACGGTGAATCTGAAATTGTTGAAAAAGATCATTTTGATATATCTGAAGCTATTCCCGACTCTTCCCATCCTTCCCTCACACCGGATGAGGGAAGTGACTCCATTTTGGATGAGATCGATTCCTTTCTTGCTAATAATGATCCTATTTCGACTAGTATTGATGATACTTATTTTGATTCAGAGGGAGACATCTTTTTTCTTGAAAATCTATTAAAAGAAGAACCGTTACCTTCTCTTCCTCCGAAGAACACCAACGTTGATGTTATTATCGAGCCGTCAGATCCTTTGGAGCCCGAGCTCAAGGATTCTTTACCCAATTTTGAAAAATATGTTTTTGATACGGCAGAAGAATGTGATTTACCTCCGATTGATAATTCGATTGATCGCGTTGAGATGTTCTCCGATTCCGACAATGACGATTCTTTATCTTGCGGAGACATCGATTATGTTGACGAAATACCTTCTGAGCTCGTCAGCTCAGAAGAAGAGAATGAAGAAGATGATGGCAATGAAATCCAAGATGAAGCTCTTCGTGAGAAATTATCTAACACTTATCTTCTCATTTCTACAATCGAGGCATTGAATAATCTTCCGACTTTTTCTCCTATCCCCGATATGGATAGTGATTTCTTACCCGAGCTTGAGATTTTTCGATTTGAAGAGACGAGTAGTGGCAGTCCCATTATTCATGCTGATTTCTTTCTTCCGGATTACGAGTGCTTTAATTTTGAGATTAACTCTTTACCTAATTCCGATAATCCGTCTCGTGACCCTCTTTTAGAGGATGTCGATCTATTTCTTGCTTCGGATGACTCGATACCACTGGGTATTGAGAATGACGAGGATGATTCATTTCTTCTTGATCTTCCATCTTCTCGTCCGCCCGCGAAACCACCCGATGTTGATTTTGAATCCGATACGGATAAGATTATTTTTGGAGTGGTGGACGAGATTTATGATCATGATGATCCGGTGCTTAAAATTTTACCCACCCAACCCACCCGTGATTTAGATATTGAATTTGCTATTATCATCCGAGTGTTTCACCCATTCTTCATTTATCCCATCGTTTCTCCATCTTTTCGCTCCACCGGGAGTGAAGATACCGTTTTTGACCCCGGCATCTCCATTTTGCCGGGTGTTCGTCTCATTTGCTCCCCCAAGATTAAGTAAATTCGGGGCGAGTCTAAGCTATACGACTCGATAATAAACAAGCGCTTCGTGGGAGGCACCCCATGCTTATCATTCTATCTTCTTTCTATTTTCTAACCAATAACGTGAGGAGGGGCGACCTCTTCCAATCTTGTGTTTCGTGGTTGTTTGTGTTGTTTGTCCAGGAATTTCCCGATTAATGAAGACTCTCGTGCTCGTTGTTTGTCTCATCTCCACTCGAGTCTCATTCTTCATGCTTTTGGAAATTCGTATTATATCCTAAATCTTATCGACTAACGTATCTTTGGCATAATTAATAAACGGCCCTAGACTTATGTTAGGATTACCCTTACCTTTTCAAACATTGAGGACAATGTTTCGTTTTAGTTTGGGGGGGTGAATCTTCGATTTGATTTGACTTGCACTTTCATTTGTGTCGTTTACTCATGCAACCTCGGTTTTCCTCAAAAATATCAAAAATTAAAATTTTTGAAAAATTTGAAAGAATAAAAGTTGAAAAGTTGTGAAAAATAGAATAAAAGTTCGAATAAGTGTTTTGACACCGTGTTGACTTTCTTGTTGGCGAGAGTAGGAATAATATTTTGACTTGATCGGGCGTGTTGAGCCCTAGCTTGTTCCCTTAACCAATGATGATCACATAAACTTGTGCTAGTTTTGTACACAAGGAGCTACTCTTTTGTCGGCTCCCGTACATTACTTTATATATGCGCAGCTTAAAAGCTTTCGCTAGTCTTTTACATAAGAAGCTAGAATACGCGAATTCTTTTATTAGAGTTTGCAAGTTTCCGTAATTGACTTTATATATGCGTGGCTTGATTATCGGCTAAGTATTCGCGGATCTCATTATTTGAGATTTGTTAAAAAGGCGAAGAGCGAGAAATGATAGAGTTTATTTAGAAGTTAGATGCCATACGTGGAGTAGTGGTTCTCTTTAAAGCTCATCGAAGGTACTTGTGGTCTTTTGTTCCCATCAGCTTGTTTCACCCCATATCTTGTGTATAATAATTAAAGATGTCTCGGTTTTGATGAAATTTAGTTTTTTATCTTCTTAAGAGAATCTTTGCTTGAAAAGTTGGGTCCACATCAAGGATACACGCCATTGTATCGAGTTGTATTGTATTGTGTTTCGTGGTATTGAGTTGTACGTATGTGGTTTCGGAGCTACCCTTTAAAGCCCGGTATTCATTAGAGCTAAGGTACTTTGAGACTTCGGATTAAGATCGGACCTTGGATCCTACATTCTAACCTAAGCAGTTGGCGGTAGGTCTTGGATTGAAACCGTGAAGGTTCGGAGTTGAAAAGTTACTAAGGCAAGAAAAAGAAAAGAAAAAAATGAATGAAAAAAAAAGTATCAAGAAAAGTTAAAAAAAATGAAAAAAGTGAAAAATCAAAAGAAAGAATAAGGATTTATGTTGAGATTTATGGATTATGAGCTTAAGTGTTAAGACTAAAGTTGGTAGCACGTGAGGTGCATGCGAATGATCCTAGATCGGGCGCATGAGGTGCACGTGAAGGTACTCTCCAACTTATGTCTATTTCGATGAAATCCAAAGTCTTTGTGTATGTATCCAATATCCTTGATGTGGACCTCATTTTTCGAGCAAACCTTCTTAAGAGAAGATGACTAACTACTTAGCGTTAGAATTCTTGGTATCTTTATCGGACTAATTCATATTGGAACGAGAATATATGAAGCAATTCATTTCTCAATTTAATTTAAAAAATTCTAGATACACTAAGATTTGGGAACAAGGGGTTTTTACACAAGTAACTACGATGAGTAGTATTGACATCTAACTTGTAAATAAACGGTGATCTCGTTCATAAGCTTAGTTGGGAACTCGTGAAAAATCAAGGATGACGAATTTTATCCGTATGGTCACTTTTCTATGAATCGTGTTTCTACTCAAAGACCCTAAAAGTTATTGAAAGATAATGAAAGTCGATACACCGTCACCCGAATAAGTTGTGAAAAGTTCAAAAGTAATAAGTATAATAAATAGAGGAACAATGAAAATGGAATAACGGGGCGTTTAAGGGAATAAATGGTTTCGTATCTCTTTCGAACATTTTGCTACTTTTCAAAGTTAAGTAAAAAGAGCTATGAAATTATTTATCTCTAAAGCGTGATTGAATCCCATTGCGTGAGGACACGACATTACCTTAGTCTGGGGGATTTTGGTATGTGTTAATTTACACATACTTTTATTTACCAAATTAAGACAAAAACGATCAAAGACTAACCATTATTGCCAAAGATTGTGTGTTTTTGCGTTTTTGAATGTGCAGGTACGGTTATGTGAGAAATGGACAAAAACCGAGACAAAAACGACAAAACGAGCACAGGATTGGAACGAGTGTCAAAAGCCGGAACCGGGAAGCATTTTTCAAGTATTGGAGCTCAAATTGATATCTATGATCCTTGAAGAATCACAAAATGCCAAGAATAGCCCTTGAACAAATTTACACTTTTGGTCCCTAAATTTCAGAAAAGTTCATATTTGGTCCTTGTGATTTGTTATAACCAAGTTGCCAAATTAGATCCATAAACCAAATCCCAAATCAAATAACCCATTAGATAATTCCAAAGCCCTTTCCCTTTTCACTTAACCAAGCCCAACTGGCCCAATCAACCCTCTACACCCTTAACCCGACCCATTGTTTTAATATTTCCCACGGTCAACAACCCAAACCCGGTCAAACAATCAAACAATAATAAAAAATCACACCCCGCTTTTACCTTTCCCCCAATTCACCCAGCCATGAACCCTAGAAATTTCACCGCTCCAATTTACCCAATTAAGGGCAATTCCGTACAATCACGCACTCCTAGAAGGGTCTGACACAAGGGAATGATACGTGGCAAGCTTCTATTGGGCAAAACGTGTCACCGAGTGGATTCGAGGCTTTTGATTGGTTCGTGTGAGTCTCAAGGGATCAAGAAAGAATATTCTTATGGAGATGCCGTTTCTAGACGCTTCTGAAGACCCTGAGCTCAGGCTATATATACTCTTTCACCTCCTCACATTTGGATGGTTAGATTCTTAGGGTTAGCTAAGTAGGAGTAGTATAGATTTAGGGTAGCTTTAGGAGTGTTCTAGCTTTAGCTTGTATTAGCTTTTAAATTTGTTTTGTAACCAACAGTTTAATCAATGCAATTTAGTATTCAATGAATTTCTTATGAAATTACTTTTAATCTCTCAATCAATTGTTTTATACATTCATTAGCTGTTTTTCTAATTCCATAAGCTCAGTAAAGTTTTCATTTAAGCTTCTGCAAGTTTCATTTAGTTGATTACTTCGTAGAAATCAAAGTCTCCAATTCAGTCAACAAAAGTCAAAGGTGGAATTTGGTGATAATGGGGTAAATCAGTGGTGGAATATGGTTGTAGAGATGGTGTATAAGCCTATCGAAAGATAGGCTATGGTTTTGTTTGGTGTTCTCCCTATTTCAGTTAGGGATTTAAGATTTGTAAGTCTCACTTTAAACTTCTCAAGTATTGATCTGAATCTAATGTTTAGTAGCTTAGATGTTGTTGATTTAGTATCTACCTGTTTAGTTTTGTTGAATTTAGTCTAATATTGATAGATGAATGCTATTTGAAAGGTTTTATTTGATTTTGCATAGTTCGAGTTACCAACTGTTTAGTTACGAGTAGAACTGTGATCTGTGATTCTTTATTGTTGCTGATATCTGCTGTAGTTTGCTGTCTATTTGGCTTCTAGTATTAATAGTGCATGTTATTTGATCATCTGGTTGGATGTGAGTAGATTGAATCAGCTTCTATTAGTGTAAATCTGTCATTACAGGGGTGTTTGGCTCAGGCTTGTTCATGGCGTAATAGTTGTAATCTTGGTGTTTGTTCTGCATAATTAGTCCACTCTAGGTTTACATAGGCTGGTTATTGCATTATACAGGTAGTTAGTTCACAAAGAGTCAAAATTAGTTTAGTCCATCATTTCTGCCCGCTAATAGTTTAATCTGTTCATGCATTTTGATCATTTGATGTATTTTGTGTTTGTGTTTTAGATTTTTTTTTATGATTGAACATGCTTAAATAACATCCAGAGATAGATTTAGGCATTTGAAATCAAGTTTGGTCCAAGTTCTAGTGTAGAGTGAAAAGTCAAATCTGCTTTAAATTTTTATAGTATCCAGTTTTTGCTTGCTGAACTAGCTCCAATTAGGTGATCAATTGGGGTATATCTGATAGGGCTTTTAGTGTTTATGTGTTCTTAGCTAGGTAGTCTTCCTTTTGCCCCCACTAGTTTCCAGATTTCAGCTTATTTGAGTGCTTATCTGTTGCTGTTAATTAGGTACTTATTACATGTTTTGCTGAACTTTTCATAGGCTCTGCAGTAGTGCTATTTTACTTGTATTCTGAGTATCATTGTTATATTTGAGTATATTAGAGCGTGTTTGATAGCTTTACATGATTTCTAAGTTTTGTGGGTGATCTGTACCACATTTGCTTATTCCTTTGGCTTTTTCAAACTGCTTTTTGGTTCCATTTGAGTGATCTGGTGTGTTTTATGGTACAATTTGAGTTTGTTTAAGTTTCTCTAAGTACTTTTGACTTTCTGTGTAAGTTTCATAAACTTTTGTGAATAAGCACTTATCACAACTGCTTATTAGGCCAAAAAGCACTTTTCAGCTTATTTTTCCACTTTTCTTAATTTTCTCAGTTTTCAAATAACATTTTAGATTTTCTGTAAAAATTTCATAATTTTCTGAATTCATTTACTATTTCTTTTTATTTTTAAATAGATTTTAGAATAATAAATCATTTTTAATTTCCAAATAAATAATAAAAAGACAAAAATATTTTCTGACTTTATTTTTAAAATTCATTTTCAGTTTAATAAGATTTTTAGAAAATAAATTTGTAGAATAAATTTTTCATTTTAAAATTAGTGTGATTTTCTTTTATTAAACAAAAATACAAAAATAGTTTTTAATTCATATTAAATAAAGAAAAAGTCAAAAATATATTTTTCTTTTTCCTAAAATTTTCTTTTATCATTTTTAAGTTTTAGGAATTTCATTTGAGCCCGTAAGTTTAGTATAGCTTAGATTTCGCGTTTTATTTTGCTAAATAGACGTTTTTTTTAGATCGCGTTTACGTTTTTGTCGTTTATGCTTTATGTGCTTGTACCTTTAGCATTCTCATTTGATTTTGATTGTTAATTCATAATTTGTAGTGTAATAATCCAAAAACCAATTTTAAATCTCATTCACTTCACACGAGCACATTCGTTACGTCGAAAACGCCGTCAAACCTTCGTTGGGAAACGACCCGAGGAATATTCTCACGAATATTCCTTTGGAATAAACGTACTACAAAATACTCACATCAATGCTCATTACGTGTGTGGAGAGGTTCAAGCTGGTCTTCAAGAGGAAACCAATGTTCATGAACTGTACGTTGCATGTGAGATTTAA
This sequence comes from Artemisia annua, assembly GCA_014162995.1. Classification (NCBI taxonomy): domain Eukaryota; kingdom Viridiplantae; phylum Streptophyta; class Magnoliopsida; order Asterales; family Asteraceae; genus Artemisia; species Artemisia annua. The sequence continues at coordinate 145,542 of LBNU01007718.1, forward strand.
TTTCTATTGTCTTGACTTTTGTGATCAAATGGACTAATCTGTTGCACCAAGTTTGATACATGTTTGAAGGTTGATACTGGAGCTATTAGTATGTTTTTTTTGTTGTTTTTTTTTTTTTTTTTTTTTGCTAGATTGATATAGTAGTAAGCATATTATATTTGCTACACATTTCAAATCTATTTGTTAATATGTATATATAAATTGCAAATTGAACTCAAGTCACTAGAAAAGACCAAAATAGTACTCCGTTAACTGCGTTTATAGTATGGACCTTCATCCTTTATTTATTTTTTTATTTTTTTATTATTATTTTTTTTAATCCAATCAATTGATATAGGTTATCAATAGTATATAGTAGTTAAAAGTGTTAATTATAGTTTGTAATGTGAAATTTTAGTCAACATTAATATACTTATAAGCTTTCTCATAAATTTAAAAAATGAATGAGATGTGGACTTCAAGTGTTCACGGAATGACTACTCAAGTGTAATTGATATGCACCAACTTATTTATAGTCTGATTTTTGTTTTTTAATTCTTAGGTGTTCATCGAATAAACATGGACTACTCAAGTGTTTAACACTGATTACATGCCTTTGTTCCTTAAGACTGTCTACTAATTTGAGTAGCACATTTATTATTTTAATAATTATATGCAAATTATTTATCGCATCATTGACATATTACTTATTAGACTCTTCAAAAATTAATTGAACCTTTTTTTTTAGAACGAATTTTTTTTAACCTACACCACTTATCTCACAAATTTCATCTCACCTGTCTCCAACGAGACTAGAACCGATTAGGGGTGTCCAAAAGAACCGAGGAACCGTACCAGAACCGAACCGTATATTAGAACCATGGTACGGTTCTTGGTTCCTAAAATTCCAAACTTTAGGTTCTCGGGACGGGTCGGGTCGGACCCGTCCGGTTCCGGTACTTTCCCGAAAGAACCGACTACTTTGAAAATATGGAATTTTATAGTGTTTATTTGGGACATTGTGTAATGTGTATAGCCTTTTAAGAAAATAGAAAAAAAAACGCTACTCATTATTTAGCTGTAACATAAAAAACCTAAAACTTAAAAACACATAATAAAATTAAAACTCTAACTTTTAATCCATTCAAAAGATCATCATCATCATCATTAACCAACATGAAAGTAAATTTATCTTAAAATCATTATCGTAAATTTGATACTTACCTATAGTAATAGAAAATCAAGTGATATAACCGGTTTTCATTTGTTATGTGATATTGGAAGTATGAATGCATGTTTTGTAGTAATAGAAAATCAAGTGATATAACCGAAAATTCCCATACTGGAACTGAGTACCGTACCGGAACCGAACTGAAGAACTTGGGACGGTTCTTGGTTCCATTTTTTCCATATTTTCGGTTCTCGATTCTTTCGGGACGGTTTCGGTTCGGGACGGTTCCAGTACCATGGACACCCCTAGAACCGATAGGCCACTCACATATTGTTCGGCCAAGAGGCCTTTGGTAATTGAACCTGTTTACGTTCGTTGTTGTTTTTAATTTATTCATACACGTATCTCCTTAATAAATAATTCTTTTGATGACCCGGTAACATCTATAATTGATTTTACTTATCCAAACCTTTTGAATCCCATAGATGATCCGTCATACTTTCAAGAAAAGGCCATTATTTCTCTAGAAAATGAAGTCGTGGACCCTATAAACGGTCATTTGCTTAAGACATTTGTAGGTGAAGAAATGGTCTATCTAAGTTGCGGCGGCATTGATAAACTGACCGTGGCATCGCTATAGATGAATGCATATTCTCACTAAAGATCTTGAGGAAACAATATGTTGTGTCAGTGTCATTTACTATTGATATATCAAATAATGATGATATTTACAACCATAGTAGTTTATACAATCACTTTGTTACTAATTATTATACCATTCACAAAACCTTTCAAACTGTATACATTCGTTGTTCTTTCTTACTTTATTCCAACACTTATTTTCTTGGTGCATAATTTCTTTAAAATCCCGGTGATTCCACGGGTCACTGCATACATTTGCTTCTGAAGACAAACATATTGGAGATCATGAGGCAATGAACGTTTATTACACAGATATTTACAAGTATTGGATTTTATACTATGAGACACTTATAACTTATTATTCCGTTACAAGAAAGTTTCATAGTGTTTACGTTCGTTGTTCTTTCTTACTTTATTCACATATTTACTTTTTTTAATCAAAAACCTTCTAAAATCCCGTGGATTCTACGGGTCTATGAGCTAGTTAATTACTCGTAATAAAGAGAAAGCAAGTTTTGATTAAAAGCTATAAAAAGTTTGTCAACTCTTTAAATCATTTTGAGATAATAACAAAAAAATTGTCTAACTTGTCCATTCTCATAGTTTCTTTCTTTTTCTTTTTTTTTTTTTTTTATTTTGTAACTAAAAAACAATCATTTCTAATTTTGTTCATTTTTCTTATTTTTTACCATTCAACTCTCACGTTTTTAAAGACCTTGTTAAAATCGAAGCGTAAAATGATCATTAAACATAAATAAAAAAAAAAAAAAAGTTGAAATTTAAAAAGTTTGTG
>LBNU01007718.1:178867-200983 GCA_014162995.1 Artemisia annua
TGACGGCCCAGAGCACATTTACAAGTGACGGTGTCAGAAGTAGATCTAGGCCATCCGAGAACCCTAATGACGGCGAGCTGACGGCGTCAGAACCCATAACCTGACGCCGTCAGAGTGTAAAATCTATATATACTTTTCTATTTTTCATTCATTAGTGTGGAACTTTTGGCACAAGTTTGGGAAAAACCCTAAAGACGAATTTGGCTGTATTTTCAAGGGTTTTTCACCTTTGAATCCTTCATGTTCAATTAAAGATAAGTCCTCACTTAAATTAATCAATATGTCTATGTGTTGGTTAATTATATCTTATGCTTGTCTTTCAATTAACATGCTAGGCTAGATTTTTCTTGTGTTTGCTTAGATCTAATGAAACCTAACTATTAATTGTTGGTTGATTGGTGTGTTATTACTTTTCTTGGAAACATGTAACTAATGCGTACTAGGTTATTAATGTAGTATTTAACGCATGAGTCACTGTTTACAATCCCTATGATTGGGTGCTTTACGCATCGTTGTAGGAGGAGATAAGAGCTCATAGAATTGGGGAGATATGTACGCCACCCCATGAATTGTTAAGGAATACACCTGTCATCCACGCAAGTAATACATGCACCAATTAACCGGTAAAAGATAGTTAGGGAGTAAGGAAATCTAAGTAAACACATTTGTCTCCATATAAGTTTTCACAACCACAATAGTTTAGTTATTTTATTTTTAATTGCAATTGTAGTTTTTGGGTTAGTTGACTAGCAACTAATTCCGCCCACTCCTCCAAAACCCGAGATTTTACTTGCTTTCCAAAAAATATAAAAATACAAAAATAATCTTCCTTCACCCTTAGACCTTTTAGAGTAGTTTTTCTAACCTAACGAATACTATTCCCTGTGATAGAACGATCAATCCCCCGTACTTACCACTACGCTATACTACACCGACCAGGTACACTGCCTGGTGGGATTGCAAGCTTCTCAAGATCCCTTGAGAGGTAAAACCTATTGCGTGGTCGCAATCCCACGTCATCAACAGACTAATTTTTGACCAAAAAGTTAGAAAATACATTCAAAGACGAAACCATGGCCGCTTGAACAGGTAAAAACGGGTTTAGAACGAAAAAGTTATGATAAAAACAAGTTATACCAAATTTTGTTTTAAACAATTTANCGTGGTCGCAATCCCACGTCATCAACAGACTAATTTTTGACCAAAAAGTTAGAAAATACATTCAAAGACGAAACCATGGCCGCTTGAACAGGTAAAAACGGGTTTAGAACGAAAAAGTTATGATAAAAACAAGTTATACCAAATTTTGTTTTAAACAATTTAGAACAGGCTGATCATTTTTGAAAATCCTGGAGAAATCAGTAGCCCATGACATATTTTAAACCAAATACTCAGGAAATAAATCTTATAACGAAACCGTAGCCGCTTGAATGGACTAAATTGAGTTTACGACGAGAAAGTTACGCCTAAAACAATATTCGTATCTATAAATGATTTTCTGAAAAATTCATTGCTGATGTAAATTTTATTCGGACAAAACAGGACCCTTATCACTAATAAAATGCACCGAGTTATCAAAAATTCATTAGTTCATTGTAACACGAATCCGCGGATATAAAGAACATAGAAAATGAGTTTATAACGACCAAGATATTCGCGTTTATAACCCGATAACTCTATATATTTTTGACAGCCTCCACTAGAAATATATATTCTACGTACTAAAGACTATATTTTCAAGTAACAACAATGGTGAACCGTATTTCCTAACCGTCGAAGCACGTACAATGAAAGGTTTATTAATACTATTATTGGATAATATTTCCAGGTTTTCAAAACGCCGAGTTCAAACACTAACATTTTAAGCACAATGATACACGACTAGTTTTGAGACGCTAGTTGGACCTATTTTGCCAAGTTTTGGAACATATTAAATTTCAACAATAACTATTATTTTCAAATTATGAGTGGTATAGATAGCATATGTATGTACATTCACTACATCAATTCATAATCTAANCGATAACTCTATATATTTTTGACAGCCTCCACTAGAAATATATATTCTACGTACTAAAGACTATATTTTCAAGTAACAACAATGGTGAACCGTATTTCCTAACCGTCGAAGCACGTACAATGAAAGGTTTATTAATACTATTATTGGATAATATTTCCAGGTTTTCAAAACGCCGAGTTCAAACACTAACATTTTAAGCACAATGATACACGACTAGTTTTGAGACGCTAGTTGGACCTATTTTGCCAAGTTTTGGAACATATTAAATTTCAACAATAACTATTATTTTCAAATTATGAGTGGTATAGATAGCATATGTATGTACATTCACTACATCAATTCATAATCTAAAGTAGATCATATTCATTCATATTAGGTTGCGGCTAGTGATTCGCGCCTTGTTGCCACATCCATTACACACTCATTGTTCCATCACTACAGGTGAGTTTTCATAGCCCGTCTACATTTTTATTTGTTTTCAAATCCCACGGGGGAGAATTCATTGCACCTTTTTCCATACGGGCCTAAGTATCAAATTCATGTACATTGCTTAAGTTACCGCATTGCCTTGTTAAGGTCCCTTATTTATCATGAACCGTTAATTATGTGTAAGCGAGAGTGAGTGGATAGATCTATTGAGGGTGACGCCTCCATCCGCGTTGGTTATACCAACAGTCAAACGGATGCATTTCATTTTTATTCATATTAGAGTGTCTGGCAAAACACTCTGGAGGGGCATTTTCATCAGTCTAGCTTCGGGGTCATGAGCTTAAGGTCTATTGTACAATTTTTCATGAGACTTACGTCTTGCACATTATACTTGAGGTTACCGTATAACATTCATTTTTATAAACCTATGATTTCTCACCAACATTATTGTTGACCGTTTTTAGTAATGTATTTTCAGGTAATTAAGACATCATGATGGCATGCATTTTGGACCTACTTGGATTCGCGGAGTCGACGTGTCTCACCTTTTTATTTTCATGCACTTATGTAATTTCTGATCATGTTGAACTTGTTTTCAAGAACTTGCAATACCATTTTGGGACCTATTTTGTAAACTATGAATGTTTTTAATGATCAAACGATGTATTTTTAAAACGACACTTTAGGTCGTTCAATATAACCATTGTATGAGATGCCATGAACGTTACACCCATGTATTCCATTCCGCTGCCAATCAGGTAAATTCAGGGTGTGATAGTGACGTACGAGGCTTGCAGTGAATCGAGCATGTAAATTCCTTTTAAGGAAAGCAGACGTCTTCCTGTGCGGATCCTACTATCGGTTTGTTCATGTTTCATTGGTGCGGTTCGAGTCGACATTGATATTCTATAGTTAGGTATATATATGCTACTTGATTCTTTAGTCTCATAATGTAATGTATTGTACAGGTTGGTACAATGAATGATAACAATTAGGATACTATATATATCCAACAATATCTTTAGGTAATTTGAATATAAGTTGTTGTATTAGATCAATATATGGTACTACCTCCGTCCCTAAATAAATGTCCAGTATTTACTTTTAAAGTCTTTTCTTTTCAATTATTTCATTTATGTTAAGTAATACTTAATGAAAATTATACCAATGAAAATACATTTGAAACCTAATCCATCATATATTTTGCATCAAGTATTGCATAACACAAATAAAATAATTTATGGTCAAAGTTAAAAAGTGAAGACTTTAAAATTCAATAGTGGACATTTATTTAAGGACGGAGGGAGTAATAAGCATGGTTGTCAAAATAGCGATCGTGATCGTAGGATCGTATGATCCCACGATCCTACACACAAAAAACGATCCGGATCTTAACAAGATCGTAATTCAAGTAGGATCGTATCATGATCATAGGATCGCGACTAAGATCGTGTTGACCGGATCATAGGATCGTTTAGGATCGGATCCTATTATTAACCTTTTTTTCTTTCTTTTTTTCCTTTTTTTCTCCTATATAAACTTATTAACTATAAGCCCATGTTTTATAGCCTAAATGACTAAGAATTCTTCATGAAAGCTATTATTTTGGTGCTGTCAATTGATTGTCTTTTGCAAGATTAATGAGTGTCAAATCATTATGTTTTATGGACTATTTAGAAATAGTTTAGAAGTGTCTTTTGTGTTTATTATGAAAATTGACTTCGTGCTTTGTAACATATACTTTTTTATAAAGTAAATCATATAGATACTTGACCCAAATTTGTTTATAATTTATTTTATGTTACATATTTTCATGAACTATTTGTTAAAAATTTTCAGTAAAGATATCAGAATATCCTAATTGAATTTATTTAGTCATCAAGAAAAAAAAATATTGTGTTGCCCTCTATTATAAATTACGTTGTTTTATTTTCAGATACAATTCATTTATTTTTTGCATTAATCTATATGTTATAATAAAAAAAGTCACGGAATCACGTACCAATACATTAACACTATCTTTTTGCATTAATCTAAATGTTATCACGAAAAACCTATAATCAAAAACATTGAAACAAGAAGTAGGTGCATGTATGTAGTAACTTTGTGCAAGTCTGCATCGCAATATATCTAAGACTACTCGTTGTAAGAGCAAGGATCGACTGATTGATCGACTATGCGATCGATCGCCCCTTCTATGGGTGTCGATCGCCTAGCGATTGATCCCTTTTTTTGTGTTTCGGTCGTGCAGACGACTATCAATCGTCCTATATTTTGTGAGTTTCTTTTGATAATTTGTATGTGAACGTTTGTATAAAACGTTTAAATTTTAGTTTACTTCTTTTTCTTTTTCTTTTTTTTCAATAAAGATAATTCATACACTATAAAACTTGTAATGTTTTATAAATTTGGTATTGTAATATGAAAACTTTTTCGAGTACGAAGAATCAAAGTAAAAGACAAACTTTTATTTATTACAGAAGAAGAGTACTACATTGAAAAGAAAATAAAACTGCGATACCGAAAATAAAACACATAAATTTATAACTCTCGTCGTAAGAAGAATACCCCTCCGCAAACTTGCTCTCTTACCACTCTCCCTCCAAAATATCAAACAAGTTGTCCTTACACTCTTGTTCTTCCCTTGATTCCTGCTCCCTATGAGCTGCTTCCTCCCTTGCTTCTTCTTCTTCCATTTCTCTCAACGCCTCTTCATCCTGAATAAGTAGTCGTTGCACTTTCTCAATAAGCTGAAACGGATTGTCTTGTAGTTCCTCAGTAAGCAGAAACGGAATTATATCTAAGGGTGGAGTGTTTTCTTCAGGTGTTGGGGGGGATTGTTTCCAGAACTGTTTTCTTGTGACATTTTTTGAGAGAAGTGTGTGTGAGATGTATTATTTTGAAAGATGTTTGTGTGTGTGAAATGTAGTTTTTTGATGAAAATGTAGTGAATATATAGAGAGAAAAAGATAGGGTTTTTTTTGAAAAATTAAAAAGATAATGTTTTTTTTTAATAAAATAAAATAATAATAAAATAAATGAAAGTCGTCCTTGTTAATACAAATATCGCCTAAAAACGTTATTTATATTTTACGATCTTTGCTAATATTTTGTTGTCGACAAAGTGAAAACTTTATTTTTAGCAAAACATAAATATAATATAAGTCTTACATATATAATTTTTATTTTAAAGTAAACATTTCATTTGACACATTGTTCACAAATAGAACTTATAATGTTGATAGCTTATTTTGTATCAAGATATATTTTGTTAGTTTTACTAAATAATGTGTCTTATTATGTTATGAGTCTTCATCATTTGAGTAGTGGTTTGTTTTCTTGTATAGAAAATAGAAAGTATCTTGTTATGTAAGCTTTTCGCTTATGTAACGGGCTGAGATATGAGATCCACCCATATCCTTTATACTTAAATGCTTTTTGGAGTAATATATTTACCGGGTCTTTAGACCTTTTACCCAAAAAACATTTTTAGTAACAAAATTACTTACTAAACACATCATACTAACATTATTCCAAGTTGCTACATAATTTATTTTACAAGTTCACTTTTATGTTAGTAAAAGTCTAAATTTGGAAATATATATTTATATCATACATTGAATCATACATGTCTTTTCAAGGATCTTTGGTATGATATATTTTGTGTATATTTACACACTACATATCTTATGGTTGACTTTGTATGATCTTGATTAGACTTGTTAATTTGATGTAATATTTGATTTCCGAAGAAATACTCGTGGAAGTATTTCCCGGGTCGTAGTCCCAACGAAGGTTGAAGTTGAGATTGTCGGTTCGTGATCGTGAAATCGTGAAGTGAATGGGGAAATAATTGGGAATTTGGAGTTCTACACTAAGGATATTGAAATAACGAATAAAAACAAGCAATTAAGCTGAGGGAACAAATAACGAGGCATAAGGATACCTAAAACGCAAATTAACCTAAACACGCGAGTTACAACTAAAATAAACGTAAGAGCGGAAAATAAAAAGTGAAATTAAAGCTATACTAATTCTACGGGTGTGAAAATGATTTTCCTACGTTCTAAAAGACAAAAGAAAATTTTAAGAAAAAGAAAAATATTATTTATGACTTTTTATTTAATTATTATTAATTAAAACTACTTTTAAATATTTAAAATATACTAAAATGCAATTTAATAAAAAAAAATGCAAATTTAATTTTAAAATACTAAAATAACCTAAAACTAACTTTAAAACTGAAAAATATATATTTTTTTTATTTTTATGAATTATTACTAATTAAAAAGGATTTAAAAATACTTAAAAACTATTTTTAATTATTATAAATACTAAATGACTTAGGAAAATTATGAAATTTTTCAGATAATTCTTAAATATTATTAAAAACCTAGAAAAAATAAAATTACTAAATTCTAAACCCTAATAAGCAATTTTAGGCAAATAAGCAGTTTGAAAAAGACCTTATTAATAAGCACTTCTAACCAAATAAGCACAAAACTCTTAGGGAAGGTGTAATATACTAGGACAAACTCAATTCAACTAAGAAAACACAAATAAGCCTAGGCCGTAAGCTAGATAATCAATGAGCAAATTTCACAACAAAACATGCTCAAACTCCCTACTTCTAGCTTATAAATAAGCACTCTAATAAGCCAATTTTTGGGAGATTAAGGGGGGAAAAGCTAGACCACCCAGGAGACAACACAAAAATGCAAAAATCCCTAAATTTACTGCACCAATTGAACCCTAAACTAGCCCTAGATCAGGTCCTGTTTGAGCAGATTTAACGTAAACTTTGACTTTTTTTTATTGTAAACCAAGTTTGACCAAATTGAATTTCTAATACACTAATCTGATCCTAAATGTTGTTTTAAGCTTGTTTTAACACTAAAATTACTTAAAATGTACTCAGATTACAACAAATATCCAAAAGGCAGATTCTGAACAACAAGTATGCAGGAGTAGTGAAAATCAAAGTAAACTTTGACTTTTTTGTAATAAGCCTACTGAATTTTCTGTCAAACTAAGTTATACTACCCTACTGCAAGTTACAAATTCATAAAAAACACAATTAAAACAACAAGAACACATCAAACATGCTTAAACCAAACACCCCTAAAAGTAGCATTTCACACTAGGATTCTGATTTTTAACCTATAACCTACTAACTTAATGCTTGAAACAGATTATTTAAACGTATTTAGAGCTAGTTTAACCAAGAAAAACAACTAAGAACACCCAGAACTTAGAATTTCAGATTACACTATAAAATGGCAGTAGAGATATAAATGATAACTAGATTATGCAAAGGCTACTCAAGAGCATATAGGCAACTATATTTAAGCTACTAATGCAGAAATGAACTATACCCTATATGAACCAGATTTTGACTTAGAGGGGCATTTTGACTTTTTGCTTATTGACCTGTGGATTTTATGCCTGTTCTAACTTGTTTATAGCTAAAGTAATCTAAAGATGCAGACAAGACAGTCACAAATCAGCAAAAACACTTAGAACCTTTTTAATCCAAACACCCCTTTATTAACTAGATTACACTAATTTTTTAATAATTGAGCTTCTAAATCCAATCCTAATGACCAATATAACTATCTTAACTATTCTTAATGCTAATGGAATAGTGAGGTCAAGCAAGGAACCTCAAGAACTCACATATGCAGTTTTTACTAATTTAGGCAGTAGGAATGAAATTTAGACTAGGACATGTAAAGGTAAAATAAGCTTGCAAAACAACTAAAGTAACCTATACTAAACTGGATTAAGCTATAAAAACAGGAAGTAAACTAAAACTAAACAAATGCAAGAAATAAAAAGGAAGACTTACTTGAGAGGATACTGTGATAGAACTTGAGCTATGGAAATATGAGATAAGTCCACAGAAGCTATGGAAGAACTTTTTGTGGGCTTATCAGAACGGATTATGAGCTTTTACCAGCTTATCTACCCTTAACTAATATATAAAATAATTTTTTTTTACACAAAATGGTATGAAAGCAAGTTTTGACTGATCAGAAGCTTATATTTAACTTAAAAGAGTTAAACGACAGAAAAGATAAATGCTTTTAAAGAGATTAAGCTAAATATGAAATTTGCATAAAACGGATTTGAAGAACAATTTAAAGGAAACAATAACTTTCATTAAACTTAAACAGACATTAAATTATCAGAACATTAAAACATTACAATAAACTTAAAATAGAACCCTAATTAACTGCCTAGCTACCTACACCTACTCCTAATGGGTTGAATCCGTGAGTGAGAAGGACTATATATATAGCCTGAGCTTGAGGAGAGATGAGGGTTTCTGAGAAGCTTCTGGACTTCAAATCTCGACCATTGATCAATCCTTATCCTCCAATCCATCAATAGCAACCCTTGATTAGAGGTGTGAGGTGTCTCAGCCAATTAGATGCTTGCTTTTGTCCACTTGTCATTCCTTTGATGTCACACTCCTCTGACATGGCAGAGAGCTTCTAGAAACCATTTAAGTGAGGTGGGTAAATCAGGGGTGCAGGGTAAATGGGTTGAAGATGGGTGAATAGTAAACCCCTGTAAAAGAAAAGGCGCGTTTGGTTGTTTTGTTTATTCGTTTGACTTTTTTACCAAGGGGTGTGAGAGACGGGTTTTTTTAATCAAAGGGTTTATGGGCCGGGTTTTATTCAAGGTGAAACGGGCTAAGGGTATATTAGATTGGGTTTATAGTGAAAAAGGGTTTGGCAGGTTTTTCTAGTATAGGTTTAAGATAATTTTTTTGGTTTTAGGATTAGGATTAGATAAAGTTTTAGGTTAAGGGGTGAAAAGTGTAAATTTGGCAAACTTGTTTCCAAGGGTAATTGCTGCCACATGATCAAACTTCAAGGGTTGAATTTAACTTTTTAAGCATAACTTGATTTATCCTTAAGAAATCCGCTCCCGGCCTCGGCTTTTCACGCTCTTTCCAATATCTCGTGCTCGTGTTGTCGTTTTCACATGATTTGCGTCCATTTCTTACATATCCATACCTGCACATGTAAAAACACAAAAACAACACAGTTTTGGCATTTAAGGTTAGTTTTTGGTCTTTTTGGTCTGTTATTTAGGTAAGAAGGTATGTGTAACTACACACATACCACTTGTCATAGATATGGAAAGATTTCTTGGAAGGAATTCTATCAGTTCTGGCAGAACCCTTGGGATACAAGGGCGGAACCCTTGATTTGGTTCCGCCTGATCCGTAGCTTTGCTGTTTGGTTTTTCCTATAAATAGCAAGCCACATCCAAGAAATTCTTCATTACTCATAGATATAAATTACACACGCTCTCATTGCATTCATCTAACTCAGTAGTTTTTCATTTATGTGACATTCTTTTGTAGCAAAGAAGTTCACAAGTTCATCCGAAAAGTTACAAGTTTCAACACAACGTTGCAAGACTTGTTAGCTTAGCATTGTGTAAACTCCTATAGTTTATACTTCATTTGATTGTATCTTTTCAAGTAGTGATCGGTGTAGGTCCAAAGATTTGGATCTTAGCAGCCTTTGTAAGACAATAGATACCTTGGATAAATCCACACTATCTATATGAGAAACTCTAAACAATGTATACTTGATGTTAACGTGGAATATTAACACAAGCAGTAAGAACAACACAGAGAATTACTAACTTTGTATTCTATTAATTTCTTGAAAACTTGGCATAGAACTCAATGCCGTAGGGTTCCTTTTATACTATAAGGAGACCCTAATTCTACAAACGTGTGAAAGGATGCATGCATATCTTCTCCTAAGATATCTAACCGCGTGCATATCCCTTCCTATAATATCTCCTAAGATATCTAACTTGTTCAGCAAAACAGACTTAACTGAACTAACATAAACAGACTTAACTATAAGTTACCAGACTTAACTTAGTACTGGCAGATTTAACTATCTACCCGACTTAACTAAACTAGTCAGACTTTTAAGTCTGTTACTAATAATTCCCAACAATCTTCCCCTAACTTGATCTTCATGCTCCATGATCTTCAAGTTCCTTTCTTCAGAAATGCTTTGAGGATTTTTGAATGTAAGCTCCATTGGAATTATTTTGAGCTGCAACTTTTGTTGAATCTTGAGAATTTTGCAGCAGCCTTCAAATCTTTAATACCATCTGATCTTTGCAGCAACATTGACAATATGTACCTCAAATCAAAAAGTTTCATACTATTCTCATCACTTCTAGGTGTGTGAACTCCTGTGAGAGGTGAATCATTGAAAATTTAATGGATTTGATGTCTCTTTACCGGATAGCCATCACTTCTGGAGTAGCCAATGTTTGAGTATGATACTATGGTACATTGATAACCATATGATTTTTAGCAAACCATCAGCTGTCAACGGATTTGATATGTCTTTAGAAAAAGCCGTTTGCTTTTGGACTAGCCAACTCTTTGATGTAATACAGTCATCATCTTGGTGAGTTGATTACCAATTATGGTTTTTCCACTGCCTTTACCATAAGCCATAATCTTGTGGGCTAGTCAACTCTTCACTATAACAGATATGGTGAGTTGAATACCATACAATTTTTTGCAAATTGTCAGCCATAAATGGATTTGAGATATCTTTACCTAGAGCAGTTTGCTCTTGGATTAGCCAGTCCTTATGTGGGTTAGACATGGTGGACTGATAACCATTTATTGTGTCAGTGCAAGGCACCTCCACCAAGTGTTATTTTCTCAACAATCCATTTACCCTGAGAATTCATTCAAACATAGTCAAGAGTTCAAAAATTTTAAACCCTTTTATACTTTTTCAGAGAATGTATCTGACTTGCATCTTTTTGCAAAAGTCTATCAATCTCAGCATAACTTGCCTCCTCTTGTCTGGTCTGTTTCTTTGATTTCTTTGGTATAGAGAGTGATTTAGCAACTTGTTTTCCTTCCCTCTGACCAGTGCTAAGTGAAGCAGACTTGTCCATTGAACCAAACTTAATTGCTTCTTTGTCCACAACTCTTTCCCTTAACATTTTTCTTTTCTTCTCACTTTGACTTAGGTTAATGATCAGTTCTGCATCTGAAGTCTAGGAGAACTAACAGCTGTTTCTTCTGAATCTGTTTCTTCCAAGGATTCTGTTTCAGCTGTATGTGACCAATACCCCTTGTTTGGATGAATTTTCAGATTCTGCATCTGTAGAAGTAGGCAAAGAAACTCCAAGGTCTTCTAAGGCATGCTCCAACCTTTCCACCTTCTTATTTGTCGTGGTTAGTTGTTGTTCCAATCCATTTATACGATCAAGAAGTGTAGGAACCAGTGTCAAAATATCATCCATAGACATGGTGGGAGACTCTTGATGAGTGGAAGGATGTGATGCAGAGGAACTGGGTTCAAGAGTATGCACTGGAGCAAACTGAGCATCAGATGGCCTTAAAGAGCCTGCACAAGGGTTAGAAGAAGCAAACAACATAGCTACAGACAATGGCGTTTGATCCCCTGTAAATCCACTTTTCAGATTTCCAAAAACCTTTACTTTGAGACATTTTACAGGATAAATAGTTTTGTTTATTCTCTCAACATTAAAACCATCTGTATAAAACGAGGGTACATCAAAAACTTATGTTGACTATCCACATTAGCCACCATTCCAGTAAAAATCAATTTAGAAAACTTGAAAGTTCTTCCAAGAGCAAGACAGATCATGGCAGAAGCAATTTTTGTATCAAATTGATCCCATCCTCCACTTTTAGAACTTAAACATTGAAGCAAATGGTGTACTAGGTATCTCCATTGGGGTGAAAGATTTCGTTTTAAGAATTTAAGATTAGTACCAATGGATACCCAATATATTTCATACCCTCAACAAGAAATTTATGTGGCAACTTAAAGTCCCCTAAAGCATCATTAAATTGAAGACATTCTCGAATAGATACTTCAGTAAAAATATAAGCAATATTATCAATGGTTGCCCTTAATTGTTTGATTCCATTTGGAAGAGTTTCAACAATAGCAGTATGCCAAAACTGTTTTATCAAGGAATCATAGACAGTGGGATTACAAGTCAAAGCATACCTTATATAAGAATGATTTAAAAAGGTAAGTATTTGATCGAAACCTTGACTTTTAGATGACTTCTTTAAGTAACCCACTTGATTATGTCGAGCACTATATGCAAGCAAAGCCATGTAAGTATGATTGACCTTTTGAGAGACGTTTTACTTAGTTGGAAATAATGAATAAAAATGAAAAGTAAATCAATTTTATTCATTTATATACCCATTTGGTTGATAACGGGTAGATTGAACAGTAAAAAATCATTATGCGTGTGATCAGTCACAACGGTAAAGTATTAATTGCAGAGTAACACTACCAGACTTAAAAATAGTCAACCAGAAACTTTCTCACCAAACTTAACAAGTGATTAAACATTTTATCCAAACTGACATCCCAAGACTACAAGGACAACGTGTACTAATGCAAGAGCCTTTTGAAACCTGAAATGATTAGTAGAAACCAAACATATATACACAGCCAGAATTAACACCAACTGAGCTACCCGTATAAACTCTAAGTCACTAGTTTAAACTATCACTGAACTTCCAACCAATTACACATTTTACATTTAACCTCCCCTTAAATGTAGCTATGGGTTTATCATTCAAATATTGACTACCAAGTAGTTAAACCTTGTTCCATCAAATGCTTTTGTTAACAAATCAGCTACATTGAAATCAGTGTGAATCTTTTCTACTTTAATGAGATTCTTTTCAAAACAATCTCTAATAAAATGATGTCTGATTTCTATGTGTTTGGTCCTAGAGTGATATACTGGATTTTTGACAATGCATATGGTACTTTCATTATCAATAAAAATTTTAGTATTCATGAAGTTTAGACCATAATCTAGCATTTGATTTTGAATCCATAGTACCTGACCACAGCAATTTGCAGCAGCCACATATTCAGCTTTTGTAATAGAAGTGACCACAATGGTCTACTTCTTGCACTGCCATGAAATCAACCTTCTGCCTAGGAATTGACAACCTCCTGTTTTGGACTTCCTATCAAGACTTGCTCCAGCATAATCACTGTCTGGATAAGCATCCAGGTTAAAAGACGACTATTTGGGATACCAAAGTCCCCAATTTGGTTTGCCTTTGAGATACTTAAAGATTCTTTTCACAGCATGAAGATGTGAAGTCTTGGGATTGAGCTGAAACCTGAAACAAGCACATACAGCAAACATAATATCTGGCCTAGAGGCTGTTAGATACGTAAGAGAGCCAATCATGGATCTGTAGAGATGCACATCCACATCTGCAGCATCTTCATCTTTAGTTAAAGGCACTCTGTTCTCCATAGGCGTGACTGCAGTTTTAACATTTGCAAAGACAAACTTTTTAAGCATGTCAGCAACATACTTTTCTTGTGATATAAATAGGCCATCTGACTGTTGCTTGACTTGCAAACCAAGAAAGAGAGTGAGTTCTCCCATTGAGCTCATTTTAAACTTTCCTTTCTTCAATGCCTCAAATTCTTCACACCAAGCCCTTTTGGTTGACCCAAAAATGATGTCATCCACATAAACCTACACAAGCATAATATCTTTCTTGTCCTTCTTAATGAACAATGTTTTGTCAATTACCCCCTTTTTGTATCCATTTTCTTCAAGAAATGAAGAAAGAGTTTCATACCAAGCTCTGGGAGCTTGATGCAGTCCATAAAGTGCTCTGATCACCTTGTATACTTTCTTAGGATGAGCAGGGTCAACAAAACCAGGAGGCTGAGAAACATATACCTCTTCTGTGATTTTACCATAAAGAAAGCCACTTTTGACATCCATTTGATACACAGTGAATCCCCATGTAGGATGCATAGGCTAAGAATAATCGAACGGCTTCAATTCTAGCCACAGGAGCAAACACTTCATCATATTCTATGCCTTCCTCTTGCCTGTATCCTTGAGCCACCAATCTAGCTTTGTTTCTGACAACCACTCCTCTTTCATCTCTTTTGTTCCTGAAGACCCATTTTGTGCCAATGACTTTAGCCCCATGAGGTAGATCTACAAGAACCCACACCTGTTGCAACTTGAACTGCAAAAGCTCTTCTTGCATGGCTTCAACCCAACTTTCATCATCCAAAGCTTCAGTGACTTTGGTAGGTTCCTTTTGAGAGAGAAAGCATGCAAAAAGGCAGTGTTGTTAATCTTTGTGGTTGTTCCTTTGTTGTTTCTGAATAAAGCTGATGAGTGCATGAGATCCAAGTTGTTGCTGTATTTGTCTCCTTGTTTGAACAGCTGATTTAGGATTACCAAGGATTTGACTCTTTGGATGAACATTATGAATCCTTAGTGTAGGAACAGGACTTACATCCACTTCTGTTGGTAGATTGTTGAAGTCAGTGATCACTCCTTCTACATCATAGGATGCTTCAGTAAAGAGTCCTTCATCAGGTACATCACTAATAGCAGGTTCTGGTATGACAGGATCATTTAGATCGGCTTGTGAGGTGAAATCAAGCTTTTCAGACTCACTGCCAGTATTAACAGAGTTTGTACTGGTAGTAGTAATTTTAGGTGCTGTTTCCAAGTGGAGATCTGCTTCTTTTCCAAGATCTTGAGTATCAGCATTTTGAGGAGAAGACTCCTTAGCTTGTGCTTCTACACTTATCACCTTAACTTGAGGAAAAGATCTCTTTGGTTCATTAGCATCTGCAGATAGTTGAACAGTGGTAGGTATGATGAGGTGCTCAGATACTTCTTCTTCCTCATTTGTGGTACCTGCACTATTAGTATCATTTGAGGAACCTGCAGTAGAATTAGCTTGATTCTTCAAGGAGACAGGAACATAGTTCATGGAGTCAGTTAAATAATCAATGTCAAACATCCATCTATAACCCAGTCCTTGTACATTGGGTTTTTCTTCAANCTTCCTCATTTGTGGTACCTGCACTATTAGTATCATTTGAGGAACCTGCAGTAGAATTAGCTTGATTCTTCAAGGAGACAGGAACATAGTTCATGGAGTCAGTTAAATAATCAATGTCAAACATCCATCTATAACCCAGTCCTTGTACATTGGGTTTTTCTTCAAGAAAATCAACATGAATATTTTCAACAACTCTTTTGGTTTCCAGATTGTACACCCTGTAAGCCTTGCTGGTAGTTGAGTATCCAACTAAGTATCCTTCATCAGACTTGCCATAAAACTTTCCAAGAGCACTAAGTGTATCAAGAATAGTAACATGACACCCAAATGCTCTTATGTAGCTAAGCATTGGCTTTTCACCAAACAATAGTTCATAAGGAGTTTTGTTTTGAGGTTTAGTCACCCTTACTCTATTGAAAACATAACAAGCAGTATTAACTGCTTCAGCCCAAAAGGTAGTAGGTAAAAGTGAATCTGCAAGCATAGTTCTGGCAGCCTCAATGAGTGTCCTATTCATTCTTTCAGCAACTCCATTTTGTTGTGGAGTTCTAGCATTACTGTACTCTTGTTTTATTCCTTTGTTTCCACAGAATTCAAGCATACTTCTGTTCTTAAATTCAGTCCTATTATCTGATCTAATAATTTTGACCTTTTGATCAAGTTGATTCTCAATCCTTCTTATGAAGTTTTGAATAATGCCAGGAGTTTCTGTTGGGTCTATTATTGATTTGATGATACAAAACAAGAAGAATGAAACATGAAGGGCTTGAAGTGACAAGAAGGAATTCTACAAAAGATGGGAAGGACTTGCTTGTTAAAGAAGATTTATTTATTAGTCCCTCATAGTAATTTGTAAACCCTAAAGCTCTATTATATAAAGAGATCAAGGGTTAGCATTTTGATTAAGTCTTCCATAATGTAGTCGACTAAAAAGGTGTGTGTGTGTCTAGGGCTCGAGTTCCTACAATGGACGCCTAGGGTTTATTAGTGTTTTAGTTTAGATAACGTGTTCTACTTGATCAATGTAGAACATGTTAAGTAGTTTGTAATCGTTAGAGAGATTATCAATGAAAAACCATGTTCATAATAATTAGACCACGATGTCTAATTATTAACTATATCTAGGAACACATAATAATGAAGGCGGAATATTCAAACATAGAATCAATGATCTTATCAATTGCTATCAGAGCTAGGTTAGCTCGTGATCTAGGGATTTGCAAGGTTTTTATCGAAGAAAAATGTTTTGGAGAAGGTACGGTGCTTTTCTTAAGGTCTTGGTATAATCGTTTTTTTTATTGGCCTTTTTGGATTTGTGTTCAATTAATTCAGTGTGTCGCTTTCAATTTAATTCTACAATTATTGGTTGAATCCATAACACCTCGTACTATTAATGGATAGATTATTAAATTGGTCGCATACATCTCGTACGAATTAAATGGATCAGTTATGCAAAGTAAAGATAGACATGTGATTGCCTCGTACGAGAATTAATTATGTCTGATCTATATTATTATGGGTCAAAAGTAAATCAATATGTCGGTTGATGAGATGAATCTTGTGAATTGCTAAAAATTAAAACAAAGGGTTTGTCGTTTATGTGATGCTACCGCTGACATCTTTTGCAACATATTATGGATCTGTCGGTGTCTACATATGCATTCTCGAAATTATATTAAGTTTTGTGAAGATTGTCACTATCCGATCTCGTTTTATGGAGTATTTTATTCTCGGTTTGTGGATTGGATATTATTTTAATGGTGTAGCGATTTATACAAGATTGAAAAGTGGTGTTGTTGTCACCTTCTTCAATTAATGAATTATAGACTGGTGTTTGTCTCATACTGTTTGGATATTGTTTTACAAAGTGAAAAGTAAAGGCACGTGAGTTTGTTGCAAGTGATTGGATGATTATTGCATTCGTGGGGTCATTATTGCACTTGGTGAGCAATTCGTATTTGATATTTAATCAGATCTCACATGAGGACAGTGGTCAGTCAGCGAATTCAACAAAGTACTGCTATGCTCTCTCAATGTACTGGTCTTGCATTAAAAAAAAGGGTACTACTGCTTGTCGAATGAAAGTACTGCTCATTGTTTTTCCAAGGTACTGCTCTTTGTTTAAACGTACTGCTACAAGGTAATTTGAAAGTACTGCTTTTGATATTAAAGTACTGCTCCATTATTTGAACATACTGTTGCTATATTCAAAGTACTGATGTGTTTGAGTGATTTATAGAGATACGCAATGAGCTTTATGGTTTAATATATATGCATGGTTTACGAGCAGTAAGGGGAAGTATCTATGAGTTTGATTGGTTTTGGATTACACACACAGAAGGTTATTTGGTACACACACACAGGAAGAAGTTTTGTTCTTAAAGGTTTCAAAAGGCTTGTTATTTGGATTATTGGATTAATTGATTACGAAGAAAATTGTTTATCACTTATTTGAAGGTGAAGTGGAGTTTCTTGGATGAGTGTTCTTATCATATCTCAAAGTGGGTGTTACACTTTGGAGATAACTTGTTTGTGCATTAAAGAAGTGACAAAGACTTTATAAATCTAGCCAAAGAGTGTGATTTTTCTTATGATGCTCTATGCACACATTGGCTATCACTTAAAGGAGTTACATTGTACTGCTCACTGTCACATATTAGTTGAGGATTTTGTCAAGAGGTTGCGGTCTACTTATACTCTTGTTGTTCTGGTATGAGTTTGGAGTCACGTGGTTAGTGCAAGATATAAGACACAAGTTTGGGTTATTCTAATTCTTCATCAAGTTCGTTATATTTGGTTTTCTTCACATGTGATCATTACAAGGAGCCTACAGAATTGAAGATTCAAGAGATGGTAAACATATTGGTTTCAGGGGAAGCTTATTGATTAAATGTTCAACCATCTACATGCACCACTCAAGGGGAAGCTTTCAATTCGTTCACTATTTGTTGATAACAAAAAGGGGAAGAAATCTTGGAGTGGCAAAGCATAGCTTAAAGGAAGAAAAAGATTGTTTCATTCAGGGAGATGCATACATCTCAACTTTTCTACTTCGTCTAGGGAAGTTCGTACAAGAAGGTGTTTGTTTTGTCATCATCAAATAGGGGAAGATTGTTGGGTCTATTATTGATTTGATGATACAAAACAAGAAGAATGAAACATGAAGGGCTTGAAGTGACAAGAAGGAATTCTACAAAAGATGAGAAGGACTTGCTTGTTAAAGAAGATTTATTTATTAGTCCCTCGTAGTAATTTGTAAACCCTAAAGCTCTATTATATAAAGAGATCAAGGGTTAGCATTTTGATTAAGTCTTCCATAATGTAGTCGACTAAAAAGGTGTGTGTGTATCTAGGCGTCGAGTTCCTACAATGGACGCCTAGGGTTTATTAGTGTTTTAGTTTAGATAACGTGTTCTACTTGATCATGGTAGAACATGTTAAGTAGTTTGTAATCGTTAGAGAGATTATCAATGAAAAACCTTGTTAATAATAATGATTGATTCTATGTTTGAATATTCCGCCTTCAATATTATGTGTTCCTAGATATCGTTGATAATTAGACATCGTGGTCTAAGAGCTACAATGATCTTATCAGTTTCATCCTTGGAGGACAAAAAGAATACCCAGCAAAACCTGGTACAATCATCAGTGATAACAAGACAATATTGAGCATAATTAATGCTCTTTACAGAAGTAGGCCCAAAGAGATCCATATGCAACATGTGTAATGGTTTAGTGATGGATCTTTCAAGTTTGGCCTTGCAGGTGGCCCTATGTTGTTTTCCTTTGTGACAAGCCACACAAGCATGGTCATTTTTGAAAACCTTGGAAGGTAGACCTCTTACAAGGTTTCCCTTCACAAGTTTGTTAAGAGTTTTAAAATTTATATGACCCAATCTTCTGTGCCACAATTTAGATTCATCTAATGTAGCTTTTGCAAATAAACATGCAAAACCTTTTGCAGGTGCAGATGTCTTCATATCAAAACTATACATATTGTGTTGTCTAGGAACTTTTAAGAGTATCTGACTTTCATCAGGCATCTTAAAGTCAGAAGTCAACACAAAACATTCAGTTTCATTAAAAAGAACCTTTAGCTGCTTATCACAAATTTGTGATATTGAGAAGTTAAATTGCCCAAGTTCTTTTACAAAAGAGACATTGTCAAATTCTAAATTGCCAACAACAATTCTACCTTTACCAGCAATGTAGCCTTCGCAACCTCCAAAAGTAACAGATCCTCCTTTGAAATCTTCAAAATCTTTTATGTGTTCCCTGTTACCAGACATGTGCCCTGAGCATCCACTGTCAAATATACCTCTGTTTTCCATGTTCTTGAGTGGATGATCCTGCACATAAATAAGAGATTAGTTTCTCTTAATGACCCATGCCTGTGCAGGCTTGGGTCCATTTTGTGGATCTACATACTTGTAAGTCTTGTAATCCACTGATACTGCTTTGGGACTTATAATTAAGTTCATTCTTTAATGGGTCCCATTTCCAACAATCTAAGTCTCTAGTAGGAGACCCTCTTTTTCCCTTTACAGCATAAGAGTTTGAAATCTTAGCTGTATTATTTACAATGGGTCTTCTCACAGGTGATATTGATTTGGAGAAATTTCTTCTTTGGTTAAAATTGTTCACCTGTGAAATAGGTCTTCTCACAGGTGAATAAGATTTTGTAAAGTGATTTCTATGATTAGCTTGGTTCACCTATGGTTTAACTGGTTGTTTTGATCTATAATATCCAGTATTACCCTTGGGATAAACAGGATTAACCTTTTGCCCAACAGATTTAACTTGGCTTCTACCTGTATTAACATTTGGTCTACCAGAATTAACTTGGGAATGACCAGTATTAACCCTTGAATGAGCAAAATTAACATTTGTTTTACCAGTATTGAGTAGAACTTGTCTAGGGACAAACTGATTAGCATGATTAACTCTATTCGCATTATTCCATACAGGTTTAGCCACAACATTACCAGTATTAACCACTCTTTGTTTTCTCAACTCATTTTCTTTAGCCATTCTTTTTTCATGAAAGTCACAATCTTTTATTAAATGACTAATGCTATTACACACAAAGCATCTTTTCTGAGTAAACACATAACCTCCTCCTAACACTCTATTCCATTTATCATTCTTTTCCCTTTTTGGTATCTCTGGCTTATCTACTTGTTGCCTAGGAGATTTTAAGTGAGTTTCACAACTAGGTTCAACAGGTTTTTGTTTAAGTTCAGACACATCAGGTTTATTACTTTACACAGAATTAGACCTTGATACTTCACTTGGAACACTTTTAGGTTCTGATTCAGAGGGCTCAGAGGTGTTTCAAGTGACTCTTCACTGTCATTAGATTGACAGGTAGAGTATTCACTAGTTTTATCTTCTGAGACCTTTGTTTCAGGCACTTGAGGTCCTTGTTTACCATACACATATAGTGATTCATCAAACTCTTTCTCAGGTAGAGGAGTATAAACTCCACTTAAAGGAGGTGGAACTCCTTTGTAGTTATCAGTTTTTAAGAATCTGCTATAAGCAATTGAATCAGCCAAGTCAACATCTGAAGTAGTAAACATGCTTCTATCCATCTCTTCTTCATAACTTAGAACCTCACTATCTGATTTTATCTCATATCTGATGAGTCGTTTTTCAAGCGGTGAAGCTTAAACACTCGAGTCGTAGTACCAACGAGGGTTGAACTGATCTCGTCACTCAAGATCGTGAGATATGTGAAGTGAATAGGTTTTAAAAGATGATTTGGTTTGATTAAACTACAAACGACAATAAAAATGCAGTTAAAGTAAAGGAAAGCAATAAAGTGACTCAAAGAAAATAAACAAGTAAAGTTGCATGAAATAAAGTGACTTAAAGAAAGCGGTAATTAAAGTGCGGTAAGTAATGAAAACGGTAAATGAATTTATATCAACAATATTATCAATACGATCACTTTCAACAATCTCACAATCACCATTAGAAGTTTCCCCAGACTCACTTTGGATTGGGACAAGGTTCTCAACACTAGACTTATTGAATTTGTCCGATTCCGTTGCCGGAATGGTGTTAAGAGGCTCGTCCCCCATTGTTAGAGAGTCCCCAGGCTCTACGGGAGGAAAAGGAGGTACATCACAATCTTTGGCCGTATCAAAAGCATGTTTTTCAAAATTGGGTACAGATTCCTTGAGCTCGGGCTCCAAAGGATCTGACGGCTTAACAATATCGGAAACAAGCGTCGAAGAACATTTTGGAGAATCCGGAGGTGGGACAAGTGGTGTGCTCTGAGAGCTAGTAGTTTCAACCACTTCCGTTGTAGTCTCTGGTTCTTGTTCTTGAGGAACGTGAAGTTTAGGTAAGTCGTTCTTTTCAGAAATTGATTTAAGCTCAACACGTTTTCTTGACGATCTCGTAACCTTAAATCCGGAAAGGGATGGATCAAGTCTTGACGGTTTAGGAGGAACAACTGATTCTTGGACAACTAAAGGTTGGACGTATTTAGCACTTCCATTATCAAGGGAAAGTACCGGGTCCTTTGTCACCTCGGTTTCTCGTTCCATTTCCATCACCGGAGAAGAGGCAGGAGTCGATGGTTCATTATAAATAACACGAGCACTCGCAAGCTCTAAAGCGGCTAGAATTTTAGAGAAGTCGCCGTCGAGAGATGCCAAAGAAAAATTTTCAACATGTAAAGGTTCACAAGTTGGAGTGGGATTGCCACTTGAAGCGTTGATTTCGTTTTCTTCTTTCAAAGTCTCGTCTT
>LBNU01007719.1:0-13761 GCA_014162995.1 Artemisia annua
AAATCCTAGTTTACGAGAGTTTGGGAATTCAGTGACCCAACATTTTGAGTTTGTCAAGTTAAGCTTTTTACACTTAAATGCCATTAGCCAACACAAACGCATGGTGATTTTCCTTTTTAATTGAGGCTATTTAAGTATGAAAATTTTATGTAAAATAATGAATAATTTTATTTAGATATTTAGCAAATTCCACTTGAAAAAATCAAAACTCAAAACTCATGTTTCTAGGAAAATGATAAACGGACCTAATTAAATAGACTTAAAAGATGACCTACCGCATACCTACCAAGTCATTTATGTGGTAAGTCCCCTTTTAAGTCCTTTAATTAGGTTCATATATCTTTAATTAGGTATATATATTAAGGCTCCTTCTAATTAATCGATCAATAAAGTGGTGTCAATATTATAAGTCAATAATGTGTTACTCTTTTTAATAGGTTTTTTTTCCTGCACGGCAAACTTTTACAAAACAAATATCTCACAAATATTTGTCTGCAACTTTTTTGGTTGATGGGTCTCTCACATCTTGTTTGAGATATTTATTATAGTAATTTATCATAAAGTATCTTTAGAGAAGAAAAAAAATGAGCTTCAGAGAAGAAAAGTCATTGTTGGTATAACAAGCTAACCCAAGCTACCAGAGACCCCTAAATAAGCTTTACCCAAACACACCCATTACACTTTTCCGAATACCCCCCTTTAAAACATACCCAAACACGATGTTCAAAGATCGTATAACATTTTACAGTTAAATGAACCAAATGATACATTTGCTAGGGATTGTGAAAGCTCAAAATTTAATGTAAGACGGCAAGACCCTTTTAATCCTTAGTTGCTCATACTCATTTATAACAACCCAAACACCCTTAAAAAATCCACCCCAAACAACCCGTGAACAAGAATCATATACACACCAGTTGAATATTTTTTAGTTTGGTAGATTAACAAATGTTATACTTTCAAACACTTTTTAATTGGGATTAAAGACTTGAACCATTGGAGCTTCGTTATTTTATTAGATAGGTTTTTACTCATTGCAGGCAATTGTGAAAATGACTACGATTATAAACAATGAGTAAATTAAACACAATAGTAAAAACAATAATCAAAAAAGCACAAAACAATATACCGGAACCATATTTTTTTCATTGAAATTCATCATAACAAGATCAAGATAGTAACAAAGAACAGGTCAAAAACCCTTCAACACCACATAATTAAAAAAAACACTTAAAAATAAACCCTAAAGATCCCGATAACTACACAACCCTAAATCATCACCACTTTCCCTCAGAATCACCACCACCACGGCTCGAGTACCTATCACCACCACTCCATAACCACCACCGCCTTCACGACGACCATAACCACCACCACCACCACCTTCACGACGGTCACCACCGTAACCACCACCACCACCATATCCACCACCTCCCTCTCTTCTTCCACCATATCCACCGCCACCACCTCCATAACCACCACCTCCTTCACGACGTCCACCGCCGCCGCCGCCACCTCCGCTCCTTGAT
The DNA here is from genome assembly GCA_014162995.1 of Artemisia annua. Taxonomy (NCBI): domain Eukaryota; kingdom Viridiplantae; phylum Streptophyta; class Magnoliopsida; order Asterales; family Asteraceae; genus Artemisia; species Artemisia annua. Next base: position 1,530 of record LBNU01007719.1, read on the forward strand.
TGAGCTTCGTTCACGGTGATGTTCCTTCCGTCAAGGCTCTGGCCGTTCATTCCTTCAATAGCAGCACGGAGACCTTCCTCTTCCTTGAAGGTAACGAATCCGAATCCTCTGGATCTACCAGTCTCACGGTCATTGATGATCTGTTTTTATAAAAAATTATATCAGATCTAAATATATAAATATTAAAAATAAATAAATAAATAAATAACTAGGTTTAGTTATAAATATGTAATCGATCGATCTATCCGTCTCTTAAAAGAGAAGAAGATGAACGTACCGTTGATAGGTAAAAATAGTAACAGTAACAGTAACAATAGTAACAGTAGTAACAAGTAACATTAGTAACAGTGATATTTGTCAACCAATAGGTTTGATTGACAAACGGACCTTCGAATCGACGATTTCACCGTACTGAGAGAAAGCTTCTTCGAGGGAACGGTCGGTTGTGGCCCAAGCGAGGCCACCGACGAAACATCTGTATTCAACGTCAGCGGAAGCCATTGATTTGATTAGTTGGTTGGGAGATGAAGGAGAAAGGTGAAAGTGTGAGTTGGATGAGGGGGGAGGTGTGGGGTTTTATAGGGGTGGAGTGAGGGTAAGTGGGTAGGGTTTGATTGATGATAATGTGTTGGGGGGTGCGTAGTGCGCACCGTTAGATATTTTTTAGAGTGTGGGCTCTCCTTGAGATATTTTTTTTGATAGGGTTAATCAGTGTTACGATTTTTATTTATTTTTTGATATGTTAAAACCCTCTTAAAATTAAAAGTGATACCTCTTATGTTGTTTTTTCGTTTTTTGTTTTTGTTTTTTTTTTTTTTAACCATGATTTCCAACCTTTTAGCCGACTAATTAATAGAGTTTGAACCCATCGCCACACAGACTCAAACCAGGTAAATCCCTCCCTATTATAAAACTCTTAAATGGAAAGTGTGAAACTAGGGGTGTAATCGAGTCGAGCCGAGCTCGAGCTTAACAGGGCTTGAGCTTGGCTTGAAATTTATAAATTAGGCTTGAGCTTGGCTTGATAGCTTGACGAGCTTTAATCATTCAGGCTTGAGCTTGGCTTGAAAAATTCGACAAAAGCTTTAGCTCGGCTTGAAAAGCTTGAATGTATATAAAAATAATATTGTATATAATATCCAAACCCATCAATAGATATATGTATAAAGTAAAACAAACTTAAACCATAATAGCTAAACTCACTAGTGTGTTACACAAATGATAACACTATAACAATCAACAGCCCAAGAAGTGTGAAGATACATAAAGTAGGACAAAACGTTTGGATTAATTAGGTTTAATTGACCTTCTAAAATACATGTTTAATTATTTATAAAGTAAGTCGTTATAATTATGTTAATACTCAAATTATCCCTAGTTAGTTATATAAATTTATAACGGAAATATATTTATATTAAAGCTCAAAAAAGCTTGATTCGAGCTCGAGCCGAGCTATCAAAAGCTTGAGCTTGGCTCGTTATATGTTTCGAGCTGCTTTTTAGGCTTGAGCTTGGGCTTGAGATTGATAAAAGCTTGAATTGATCGAGTTAAGCTCGAGTTGCTTGATAAAAGCTTGACTTGATTGCAGCCCTATGTGGAACAAAAAATGTAAAGTTTAACAAGTCAAAAATATTAAACTAACAAAAAGTACGAAACATAAACTGATAAAGTACCAACTCATATGAACTTTTAGTCCATTTTCTTTTCTTTTCCTCCTTAACAGCTACGATTACTTAAGAACACAACCTTTATTGTTTCATTTTCACTTTCTTTCTTTTTCTTCCTTAAATCTAACTCGAGAACACAGTGTTCACCATGTCCCTTTTGCAATGCTTGAACCACCTTTCCCTCATTTCAAGTGGTTAATAAGGTGATTCCCTATTTTTCTCATACCAAAGCCCTTTTACCTTCTTAAGGTTGGCCACTAAGGGCCGGAATTCTTTCGTCGAGTGAACCAACGACCGAATTGCAATTCGGTCGAGCTGTCTGTGGGTGGATCGGTCGAGTGAATCCGGTGGAAGAAATTTTGTGAAATCGGTTCCCTTGGTGACCGATTATTACTACACATTCGTCCCTTTTTTTTTTTTTTTTACTATACATTTTCATAAATAAACTAGAAAAATACTTAACATTTAAACACAAACTTAATATTAATACTTAAACATTTAAACACAAATTAAACCTAAAACACGAACTACAACAAACATTAAACATAAACTACGATAATTAAGCATAAACTACGATAATTAACTACGATAATTAAACATAAAACTACGAATCAGTAAAACGAATCATCCGAGACCCAGCCCTCAGTAAAACGAATCATCCGAGACCCAGCCCTCGTCACTCGAAGCACTCGAATCGTCATCACTCGTTGACACACGGGGCAATCCATGTGCGATTCGATATGCACAACGAGCGTTTCTTCGAGCCTGTTTAGCTAACCAGTACTCCTCACGAGCTCTTCTCTCCTCTTCTTCCTCTACTTCAGCACGCATCACTTCTTGCATATATTGCTGATACAGTTCTTCGTCAGTCAATGGACGTCTTGGTGCATTGGGTTGGTTTTGTGGTGCATTTGGTTGGTCCTGTGGTGGATTATTTGCCGGTGGATTGTTGTTGTTGATCGGAAATATGGCTTCCGGTTGTTGTTGGAATACCGGAAATATGGCTTCTGGTGGTGTGTTCACCGGTTCATTTGATGGAAACTGTTTGGAGAAGTCGTGTTCACTTGGGAATTGTTGCCCGAAGTCACGGTGACTTGGGAATTGTTGCCCGAAGTCACGGTGACTAGGAAATTGTTACCCGAAGTCTTTGTGAGACATTGTTTGAGAATTATGTTTGAATTGTGTGAGAGAGGTTTGTGAATTGTGTGTGCAATAATGAGCTGTGAATGGGTCTTAAATAAGCTCATAAATCCCGCCCACCAATGTTTGAATATCAAATGTTTAAAATTATCCCGCCCACCAATGTTTGAATTTCAAACGTTTAAAATTATCCCGCCCAGTTTATTTTTGAATTTGAAATGCTTAAAATTATCCCGCCCACCCATTTTGAATTTGAAACGTTTAAAATTATCCCACCCAGTTTATGCATCCCTATATAAAGCATACATTAGCATACCATTTTACACACACTTTACTTCTAAATCATTTCACAATGAACCATCTTTGGTCAATGGAAGAAGAAAGCATTCTAGCTAACGTATGGCTTTCTGCTAACGAATGTTTGGACCTAAGGGTTGAACGTTCTTTTTGGAACGCCGTTACGACAAGGTTCAACAACCAGACTAATGGAGAGCACCGTACTAAAGATAGTCTTATGTATCGATGGAAAAAAATCAACCTAGAATGTCTTAGGTATAATGCTATTTATAAAGAGTTGGTGCGTACAGGTGAAGACCCTTGTCTCAGCAATGCAAACCGAATTTATTTTAAACGCTATGGGAAAGGGATATACTATCAACATGTGTGGTTCATTCTGAGAAACAAACATGCATGGGAAGCACACCAGTCGAAATGGTGTTTATGTTAAGAATGTTCCGTATCGTGTTTTATGTTATGTATTTCCGCATCGTGTTTTATGTTCGTATCGTTTCGTCTATGTAATGTTTCCGTTTTATTTATAAAATTTGTGTTTGTGTTAAAAATGGTTTTTTTTTATTTAAAAAAAATTAATAATAATGATGATGCAATATGGGTCACGAGTGTGGGGAGAGAGGTGAAAATGGGTTGAAGAGAGAGAAAGTTGAGGTGGCAGCCGGAATAATGATGCAAATTGGGTCACGACTGTGCCCAGCCTAATAGTCATGGCTAATGAGTTAGTCTTACCTAACCTTTTTTGAGGCTTTGAAATGTTTTTGGAAAACATAAAAGTGAAGTTCACATGGAGGTTTAACAAAAGCCAACAACTATTTATTTTGGCAAAAGACAAAACAAAACCAACATGTTAGACCCGTGCGCCAGGGCAGCGCGCTATGGTCTGTCTTGGATCTCTTACCTATAAATAACACCCTCTTGCCATGCTTGAACCTCACATCTTGCCAACTATTCTCCTTTTTATTTCTATCTTATATCTTTCTAAGTCCTTCCATTCTTATTGTGTCTAAACATCTTTCTATCATATATTGAAAGCAAACTTCTTTTTGTAAGAGAATAACTCATAAGAACCTAATACACGCTTATTGTGTTGTCTAAAGTCGCTATTGTCTTATAATCCTCTAGTCTAGTATTCTTGTTCTTTTGTAAACAAAATTAAACTCTCACAATCATTTGTAACTAAGTGTCAAGCCTTACTCCAGGCGTGGATAAGCAAGTATGTCAAAGTCTACTCCGAGTGTGGAGAAGTAAAGGTGTAAAGTATTGTATCGAGTGCGGTCAAGCTTGGGGTTTGGTACTTCTTTGGTAGAAATCTTTGTAATTATATGGAGAGTTCGCGAGGTCTTCGTGTGTAGTTTTAGGTGTGGACTCCGTTAGGTGCTAGCTAGGGTCTAGGTGTAGATTGGTAAAAGCTAATGTGTATGGTTTATCCACCACAAGGATTTGATACTAGTGAATAGTATAGGTGTCGCGGATTCGAAACTGGACGTATGAATGATCTAAACCCCTCAGCCCGAACAAGTATAAATAGACGTGTTTGTTCTCTTTTCCCTCAACTCTTTCGTTACTTTACTTGCGTTTTATATTGTTTAATTGTTTGCACAATTGTATACAGACTTGACACTTAATTTACCTAAACCTAATATAAGTCGAAAAAAACGTATTCAACCCTCCCCCACTTATACGGTTCTACATTTATTTAAAAAAAAAAACATATACGTTGTTGTTATTAATAAACATTATTATCATTATATATTAAATTAATATATATGCATGTAATTATAAATATCAAAATGAAAACAATAATTATTATGATATGTAAATGAATATACGAGATTGAACATATATGAATGATATATGGTATTCATCTTTACTACATTAAGTAAGGGGATCTATAAAAATTATTATTATTATTTTATTTTTTTATTTTTTTATAAGCGTTTAATAATGACCTATGTTTAACCCACGCGTACATAGATTTAAAAAATAAATATGGCTAAAATAATTTTAACAAGAATATAAATATCAAACTGAAGGCACGACACATGGGCTAATGTGAGATGAAAATAAATACAAGAGATTGTTCCTATAGCAGCGACGCATGTAATTACTTTTAAAATTTTATAAGGATATCCAGAAAAACATTTTTTCCAAAAGTCATTAGGTATTAATAAACACGCACTATGTGTAGAACATGGTATCAATAATTAAATTTATATAATATTAACCTCAACATTATGTCACTCAAATAAAATCAAGTACTTCGTCCACATGGGCGGAGCTATGTGAGGACCAGGGAGGGTCCCGACCCCCTAGGTCCAAGCCCGTTAGTGTATTTATTTGCAATTTCATGTGTATTTTCGGGAAAAAATTTATTTCGGCCCTCCCATTTAATGTATTTCTCGTAAAAAATTTGTTTTGGCCCTCCAACGAAATTTTTTCTAGCTCCGCCACTGTCCGTCAAACAAAAAATATATACAATATATTAATTGATATTAGTACATAATGACAAATTTATGTAAACACTCGCCCTTGTTCAGATATTGTACCCATATGAATATAAAAAAATTATATAATCTAATCAAAACCTATTTATCAACATATATATGCACATGGTTAAAAACTAGTGTGATACTACAAGATGTTGTAACTGCCCAAGTTATTTATATGTAAAAGATAATGTTGAGTCCCATCGGCCCGTTCATACAAACTATGAAAGATATAAACATCAGTTTTAGCATGTAAGGAAAACTGATGAACATCAAAATCTTGAGGTGGGGTTTGCTTGAAAACGACATGTACATACTAATAACACCCTTATCATTTTCACCTATTATAAATATTTATTAATGAATAAATCCACAAGATTTGCAAATAGTAGACTTACGGAAAACTACCCCGGTTTTTTGACAAATAAGAACTCTCCAAGATCAAACAACAAAAGACTGCTAGCTGCTTTGTTATTCCTAGAAGAGGAAGATTTTAACCATAATACTTTGTATTATTTTATTTGTATGAATCTCTACTTAACTTTGATTATGAACTTGGTTTATATAGGAAGGGAAACAATGGTTGCATGTGGGTTGCATAGTAAGTTGTCCACTTGCTATAGGTAGGCACGTGTAAGCTTCCCCGCTTCTCGTTATGAGATTTAGGTTGTAATACTTTGTATTATTTTATTTGTCTGAATCTTACTTTCGGCTCTTCCCGATTTGACAACTTAGAGTTCCAATGCTTGTTTCACGTATATTGACAAGTACTTGAGCTTATCTTCTTGTGTAAGCTTCCCCGCTTCTCGTTATGAGATTTAGGTTGTAATCAAAATAAAGTCTTCAGAGTCACAGAGACATTTGTTAGATCTCAGTGACTTTGTTGCCTTTAGCTCTTTGTAACTTCACTCCATGACTCTGCATCATTTTATGAGGTTACCTTCTTCAGTTGGTCTTTGACTTCTTTGAAGCCATTCAGGCGTTTTGAGCTTTATACAACACTCAATGATTTCTTTTATCAGTGAGTCATCTTCTGAATAATAATCAGAGAGCCATGTTCTCTGATAACTCTTAGTGAGTATATCACTTTTGATAACTATCAGGTTCACTTTGATATTTATGAAGTGACATACTCTCTTATCGTTATCAGAGACTTAATGCTCACTAACCTTCAAAAAGTAAATTAGATTAATTTATGTTTAAATACTTGTCGTAGACAATTTAGTTGATTTATCAGATCCAACAGATAAGTAGTACTATCTTTTAGTTGAAAATTGCAATGAAGCGTATGTCATGTGTACTCGTTATTAAAGATCACCCAAGTTATATTATGTTGTAAAAGATAACGCTGCAAGTAGCAGTGGTTAGTCAGTCACCACCACGTTAGCGTCACCTCAGCTTTTTCTCTTCTCTCACTTCCACTCACTCTCACTCACCATACATCTGTTTTGGTTACATTACCCTGCTAAGTACCCCACATATACTCACAAAACAAATAAAAAACAATTACTTTTGGGAGTGAGGCCATGTTTGTCAACCACAAACAGTGGTGAGTAACTCACCACACTTTGCAAACTTGGTGGTGAGTTTGGATTTCTGTTTTAGGTGGGGCGTGAGTGACTCACTCAACAAGTGATGAGTTTAGCACCACTCCGTCTAGCTTAAGTAGCACAAGTACTATCTTTTAGCAAGTACTACCTTTTAGCTAAAAATTGCAATGAAACATATGTCACATGTACTCGTGATTAAAGATCAAAGTTATTATATGATTAGAAGGATATTTGCCCAATTCGATTTATCATTCTTGGACATAGATAATGAATATTTGGGTAACATGGATGTTGATGACATCTACAAATCAGTTATGTATCGATATACTTAGTCGTCAACTTTCGTGAAATTTTTTTAGATAAATAAATAACTATTCGCGTATAGTGACGATAATGTACAATAACGTCAGTTTGTATTGTATTTTTTTTTATATTATTATAGACAGTTGCGGAGGTGAGAGTGAATGAAGTTAGTGGATTAAATTGTAATTAAGTATTTAAATTTTAAATATTTAACAGATTGCATTGCTTTTATAAGTAAAGATATTTTAGGGCCCGTTTGGTTTGTAGGTGGGTTTAGGATTAGGATTTGGATTTGGATTTAAATTTGTATTTCGATTTGATATAGGAGAAAGAAAATATATTATAAAATTGATAAACTATTATTTTATAAAATTATATATTGATTTAATATTAAATTAACTATTTTTTATGTTAAGATAGTGTAGATATTAAATGTGGCCCACTTGAGTTTAACAAATAAAATATTAAGTTTTTACAAAGTTGTCAGAAATGACATGGGAGAGGGCTTGATTTGCTCATGGGTGAGTTCATAGGTTTTTGGGTGGGCCACCCTACCTTCTCTTTTTAACCAAACGTGATTATTCAAGCCAAAGTTAAATATATGGGGTGAATCACTCATACCAAACGCACCATTAGTCTAATGATATTACTTATTTTTTAGTTAAGATTTTAAAATTTCTCTAAATAATTCAAATGATTATAGGATATAATAAATGTCTCCAAAATATGGTTAACAGTTGATGATCTACAAGACACGCATAATCAAGTCACGTTTTATCATCTTTCATCTTTTGCTTTCATTTACGATGTATAGCGAAATATGTTTTGGTTGTATCCTTAACAAGTTATATTCAAAAAAGAAAATATCAAGAGCAAATCTTACTAGTATTGACGATTTTAATTATTTGCTTACTTTAGCCAAAATCATAAACTTGTATTGTTTTCAAAACTCTATACTTTTTAAAAAAATCATGTGACAAATACAATAATTATTTTAAAATTTTATAATAAGTAAATTCTAATTTCTTTATCCGTTTCTGCACAGAAACATGTTAGGCTGGGTGCAGTAAGGGGGGTCAATCCCCCCTTTTTTTCCTGCCACGTCAGCTTTCTCTCTCCAGCGACCTACAGGCGATTCAGTGCCCCAGTAAGGGCGACCAAGTTCCATTTTTTTTTTTTTTTTTTTTTTTTACATTTTTTTACATTTTAACACAACTAAAATTTCATTCATGATTAATTAAATGTTACATATTAATTAAATAAATAGAAAACATTACAACACTATTAAAAACTTAAACTTATTAAAACTTACAACACTTATTTAAAACTAATCTTCTAGGTTGCCCCGTTGTATTGTTCCTTGGATCGAGTCTTTGATTTTCTTGCATTTTGGGCGTGAAATGCGGGGCAAAGTTGGGGAAAAATATGGAGATTGGTGTGGAAATGAAGTGTGTCGTTGCGTTGTGCTATTTATAGGTTTTTTTTTTTTTTTTTTTTTTTTTTTTTTTTTTTTTGTATCCAACGTTCGAATTCAAACGGTCAAAAACATTTATTTGGTTTTGTGGTAATAACGGTCGAGACTCAAACGGTCAAAAAAAAAATGGATCAAAATGTATATATCTACTCAGTCGAGTAAGTGACCCATTTGACTGAGTTTTGTGCTTGAATTCGGTCGCGACCGAGTACCTGCAGTAAGGTCGACCGACTCGACCAAGGTCGACCGAATCGGTCGATGTCTTTACTGCACCCAGCCTTACACTGGGAAGCGGCTTTTGCCATTTGGGAGTGAAGTGGGTCACATCATAGTTTGGTGTTAGGTGAAAGTTGGGTCCCTTGGTGAATTATTAACCATGGTTAAAAAAGATATTTTTATTTTTCTTTCCACTCGTGTCTAGTGGGGCCCAGACCACGTGATGCCGTGATTTACGATAACAGAGATATTTTATAGTAGTAGTATGATTTTATCACTCAAGTTGGATGTCGTCATTTTCGATGATAAAATATCTGACGCTTAAATACAAAGGATATGCATTAATCATGGCCGATACTATGGCCCATGACAGTTGCGTTTTTTTTTTTTTTTTTTTTTAGAAAGGCCATGACAGTTGCGTTTTAACCCGAAAATAGTCTAGGCCGGTTCATTAAGGTTGGATTTAGTGCTTGCCAACAAAACTACGTCAACTTAATAAGAGTATTGTTGATGCAAAAGTTGGACGTTCATTGTTTGAGTTTCTGTTCTCGTATCAATTAGATAATAATGCTTAGGGACCTGCGCACTATGAAAGCAACAAACACCGTTAGGCTTATCGAGGGATTGTCTCCCCCGATTATCCTCCGGCTTGAGAGTAAGTAATCGAATTTAGGGTTTGTAAATCGTACCTTAGACGAGAGCTATGATGCCCTATTTATATACACGTAACCGATAAGGTTTCGTGCTCCTCACTCTTTGGCCTATTCGCCGATATCGGATATTTGGTATATATCTCCTTTATTTAGGAGATATCCCATATCCAATTCATTAATAAGTTTGGGCTTGGGCCTTGTAGGCCCAAACCGTCTAACTGGTAGTCCAGTTATCGTTATGGCGACCCACACGTGGTGGGCTTCAACATTGGTATTGTTTACTAATCGGGTTCGTGACCCGAATGGGGACTATACGTCATCATGTCCCCCCAGTCTAGTGTGCGCAGGGTAAAACCTGCGGATGCTAGACTAAAGCCGTGTCAAAATTATTCCCAACGCGTACGCGGGAAGAATTCGAAACTAAACCGCCAAAACACACGTTGGGTGTATCTAGCCCAAAAAAAGTGCAATTTAGGTACCTTGGGAAGTGGAGAGGCTATCCACGTGTCTTGTACCGTTTCACTTCCCATCCACACGATTCTAGTTAGTGGAGTACACGTGTCAGTCATCTGTGGTGGATGAGATACTATATAACCATCCTCCATTTTTACCGTGATTATCACAGTAAAAGCGAATTATCTCCATTTTTAAAAAACTTCAAAATCTCCTCTGCAATCAGTTTCTATACGCTAGGTATTTAGCGCGTGCGCCCATTCTTAAACACAAAATGGTTCTTCAACTTCATGATTGTACTGCTGACATAACCGAGGATGACCTGACGCAGTTCACCTCGGATTATTTTATCCCTTTGGACCTGCACCCAGAGGTGCCAGGTCCAAATGACACCATTGCGGACTTCCCCGTAGGGAAGGTAGGGTTATATACGCGCTTTTTCGAGTGGGTGAACCAGCGCGTACCCATATCTGAGCTTTTGAGTGATATACTCAATTATTACGAGCTCCACATCTCCCAGCTGCATTGTATTGGCGCTGGGAAGATTGCAGACTTTGAGGTCAACTGTCGCTTGTTGGCGATTCCCCCTACTCTCCACTTATTTCGCGCGTTCTATCGCACGTCGTGGTTAAATGGGTGGATTACCTTCTCTAAGCGCATAGGCGAGTTACAATGCTATGTGAAGAAGGTAGATAAACTCAGGGATTGGAGGGAGAAATTCTTTTGGATTGACGCCGCCGTCTTTCCCTCCAACTTTCTGTTTCATACCCGCGCCACTTTGCCCAAGGATGAGCGCCCCCTCCCCCCCCCAACGTGGTATAACGCAGATCATGCGGCTATCATTAATGAGAACCGCATCCACATCAGACCATATCCGGAAGAGTTCCTGGTGCATATGGGCATCAGTCGCAACTACTTCGAGCCTGAGATAGAGGTTCCCACATTCTTGGATGCGGATGGCGCGGGTGGGTGCTCTTCCTGCTTTCTGTCGTTAGTAGCGTAAGCTTTTCTTCGTTTTACCTATTTTATGTAACATGTTTTTCCTTGTTTATGCGCAGGGATGGATCTTTTCGGTGTTGTTAATCTAGAGATGCCGCGCTCCATGACGGTGGGAGTTCATCCCCTGAGGGAGGGTGAGACGCCCATTCTGCAGGCGACGGAAGGGCGCGTCGTTGATTTGGTTGTTCCAGAGCCTAAGGGCTCCCCGATTGTGGTGGTAGCCACACCAGTGCAGGAGGTGGCTCCTCCTGTGCAGCAGGGACCTGACACTGCGCAGTCTCTTCCCAACATTGCGCATATCAATTTGGAAGAGTCTGACGAAGAAATGGAGGAGAGCCTCCAGCTGACGCGCAAGAGGGCGTCTGGTGGTAATGGTGAAGGGTCTTCTAAGAAGCCGCGGTCTGAGGCTGAGGAAGGTCCCTCTTTTACTGAGGTGCAGAAGGAGTAAGTACTTTGTCTTATCTTTTAAGTCTGATAATTCCGTAGGTTATTCCTAACCTTGTCTTTTCGTTTCTGCAGTTTGGAGGTTGAGAAGTCTGGAGGGGACGCATCCATGGCTGAGAATGAGAAGGACGTGTCCTCATCTCCTCCCCGTATGTAAGTATTTGTTAGCAATCTCTTAGGATTTTGTGTATGATTGACTTTTTCATACGCTAATGCTTCTTCTTAATCCTTTGTGCAGTGAACAGCATGTGGAGGACATTGGCGCACTAGATGGAAGTGCGTCACCCAAGGTGAGTCCTTTTCTGGATGGGGCGCATTCACCAAGGGATATCGGAGAAGAGTCGAGGTCATTTGACTCTGTGATGGAGGAGCTGGCCTCCATCACTACGCGCCAGTCCGAGCTGGTAGCGCAAGCCAGGGCGAGCCAAGCTGGTGAGAGTAGCCGCTCCTCCCATTTTGAGGAGGAGGTTACCAGCCTGAAGGCGCAGTTAGCAGCTGTGCAGGCTGAGTTAGCAAGCTCTAAAGCTGAGCAGCTGAGCTCCAAGGCTAAACT
>LBNU01007720.1:4985-53130 GCA_014162995.1 Artemisia annua
TATTGAGATAAGACACCACTTCATAAGAGATGCTTTTGAAAAACATTTGATCAATGTGGTTAAAATTCACACAGATAAAAATGTGGCAGATTTACTGACAAAGGCCTTTGATGGACCTAGGTTTCAACACCTAGTTGTCCACATTGGGATGCTTAACCCCTTAAATGCATAGTTTGAGGGGAGGCATAAGCCTCAGGGGAGGCATATACCTCAGGGGAGGATTGATTGTTGTTGTAAAACTGTATAATTTAGATTTCTAACACTAACCATCTAATGTGTGTAAAAACATGTTAGTTTGTATGTTTGGTTTGGTTTTGTGTGTCTGTTTTGCAGTTCTGTGTGGTTGATTACATTTGCTAAGATTATTTGGCTGCTTGAACAAGTTCTGTTAATCTACTGATTGTTGCCACTGAAGAAGTACTTGTAAATACTGATACAAGAAATTCTACTGAAGTGTTATTTCTGCTGAAGTGTTACAAGTGCTGACTGAATATTTCTCCTGAAGTGAAATACTTGTTTATAACATTGTTTCTACTGAAGGATAAATCAAATGCAACAAAGATGATTACTCAAAAGTGGTTCATTCATTCATTCAAAAGATGAGTTACAGATTACAAACAAGTTCAAAAGTAAAGCCTATTCTATTACAAGTTCAACTACACAAAGCCTATCTAGTCCATCATCAGTGCCAAGATGGTATGTATGCATGTCCAGGACGATGAAGATGCTCAAGAGGATGGATTGATGAAAATGTACTGAAGAAACTCAAGAACCTATGAGTTTGGTTCCTGGAAGCTTCACATTTACAACTGCTCCACCTCTTAGTTCCCTTTGCCATCTTCCTTTCCTCTTTGAGAAGGAAGACCAAGAACCACCTCTCTTGATCTTGGAAGTGAAAGGTTAGACTTCCTAGACCTTGGTTGTGGTCTCTCAGGTGTGGAAGGAGGAAGATAGGAGGGATCTTCATATTCATCCTCGGAAGATTCATCTTCCGAGGTAAAGAGAAATGGAGAAACTTGTTCTCTATCTGAAGGAGGATAACCTATCCAAGAGTCTGAATCGTCCGCAGCATCAGAATCAGCAGGAATGGGGGTTTGACTTGGTTCCCCCATCTCATGCTTTCTTATGTCTCCTTGGTTTGTATTTAGTGGATGTGTACTGGGTCGTTTAATGGGTGGAAAGTAGGCATTCCAACCATCACTGGATGATGAAGATGAGGAAGAAGTTAGATCAATGATCTCTGTTTTGGAAGACATAGTTTGGTTTAAAATTGAGGAATGAGGGTTGATGATTGTTTGGATCTGCTTTATAGGCAAAAGCCTAGGTCAAATAGCGTTAAATGATAGTTAGGTGGGAACAGATAATTAATATCATACTACTGTAGCCCATTCTGCGGATGACATGGATCCTGCGGAAACCAGTTCCTGCTGATAGAAGTTTCTGCTGATTATGGTATCTGCTGATAGTATTAATCTATCTTTTCAGGGGTAATCACAATTTGCATACATGTTTGAATGATTATCTATGAAAGGAAAAATACAGAGTTTTATTCATGATCAAAGACAAAAACAGTAAGATACATTGGATCTATCATCTAAACAAAACAAAAATCAACCTAATCCATCTTCCTCTTGCCTTTACTCTTGGGGTCTGAAGTGTTTTCACCATCTCTCATGTTCTTCAGTACGTTCTCCACATCTTTGCGCTTTGTATCAGGAGTCCATAGCCTCTTACAAACGAGTCCCAATACTTGGGAAGATGGTTTTTCCAATCTCTTGGGATTTTGAGGCACTGGAATTTGCCTCATTCCAGCCACAACTCGCTCCATCTCTTCTGTGAGAAGCTTTGAAAGAGGTGGACGTTCAGAAGGTCCTTCATTGACATCCTCATAAAATAATAACTCAGAGGTATCTGAATCAGAGGTATCTGAGTCAGAGGATGGAAAAGGCAAAGGTGGTGCTGGTGGTGCTGGTGGAGGAGGAGGCGCTGGTGCATCATGTCTACGTTTGCGTGCCTCTTCTTTGGTTCTCCAACCACGGATTCTTCTGGCAGGCATTATATGTGGTGGTGGAATTGGTATTGATTGTGATGGTGGTGGTACATCATTGTGTTCCGATGATTCTGAATCAGATGATATGTATATGAGACTCATGATGTGGTTTTGGATGCAAAGACGGTTACTAGATGAACGATGATGGTTAAGAATGATTTGAAAGGTTTATAATGTTGATTGGGCTTTTAAGACGATTGATGGAGAGTCAGTTACAAAGTTGGGAGTGGATGACAACCTGTCATACTTATGCTGCGGATTGACCATGAGATTCTACGGATGGACTTTTTCAATCTGCTGATGGGTAAAAATGGGTTTTCTTTTGGGTACGTTATAAAGTCAAATTAGTCAAACGATTCTCTAAAGATTCGCTGGTAACTAACCCCCACGATTATTGGTAACTTCTTTATAAAACTAATCGTGTGTATCCCACTTCAAAATAACTGAATCCCACTCATTATAAACTCAAACCCATCACTAAACCTCTCACGATCATTTCTGTTTCACAATTTCTCTATGGCTAACCTTATGTTTAAAAGTGATCACAACTTAATTGCTTTTCTGGGTAAAGTTAAAGGTAAAGAAGTATTCGAACCAATGGTAGACTTCTTGAAGAGATCTAATATTCACTTTGCTCTGACACATAGTCCGGACCTGGTGTGTGAATCATTGGTCAAACAATTTTGGGATACGGCTGTGGTATCCGATCATGAGACCCAAATTGTTGCTTGGATTGATGGGAAAGAGTATGTGATCACTGAGTCATTGATCCGCAGCAAACTTCAATTAAAAGATGCGGATGGTGAATATCATGAAGATAAGTCTGTGATACTTCCAGCATTAAGAGCTATTGGTTATCGAGGGGATGGAAAGGTGTGGTACAAGAAGCTCTTTTGTCCAAAATGGAAGTTCCTGGTGCATACATTGTTGAAGTGCATGAGTAACAAGACAGGCGGTCTGGATCAATTTTCTACTCATGTAGCTTGTGCTATTGCTAATATCTCCAAGGGTACAAATTTTAATTTTTCTAGATATATTTTTAGAGGCATGATTGGTAACATTCAGGCTGTTAAAAATAAATTTTATATGTACCCTAGGTTTCTTCAAATCATTATAGGCATTCAGACTTTAGATAGAACACACACACCTGTTCTTGAATTAGCTGCTAAGGTGTTTTCAAGCATGGAAAGTGGTTTTTCTGGCACCCATTGGCCTCTACCTCCAGCTATGTTGCCCATTGGTGACAATGCTGCTGCAGCTGAAGGTGATAATCCACCTAGTCCAAATGCTGCTGATATTCCACCTTTTCCTGCAGCTGCTGATGCCAATGCATCCGCAGCTGAGGATGCTGCTGGTCCATCTCATGCTGCTGAGGCTTCAACCTCAGTGGCTGCGGATGAACAGCAGGTGGTTTCTCCTAGTCCTATTGCTCCTGATGAGCAACCTACTGATTCTCTGGAACCAGCTTTTAATACTGCAGAAGGATCAGTTGACCCTAGGAATGTAGAACAGACACCAATGACTGACCAATTTGGTGACCTTGATGAGTTCTTTGACTCATTTGCTACTGAACCTACCACTGAAACACCAATATTCACTGCACCTCAGACTTCTAGTCAAGCTAGAGAGGTTTTGAATGATAACACCACTACTGGTGCTAAGGTTCACATGTCTCCTAACAGGTCCAATGAAGCTCCACAAACCTCTGGTAAACCAGATGGTACAGCTGAGGACCCAATTACACTAACCAATGTTTATAAGTTGTTAAGCAGGTATGTTGAACAAGTAGGTGTTTTGGAAAGTGAGTTAAAGGAGACCAAGAGCAAACTTGGGGGTCAAATACATGAACTGACAGAGAGAGTCAAGGAGTTGGAAGCTCAATTGGGGAACACAAAGAAAAGAAAATTTGTGGTTAATTCAGAGGATGAGTTGGAGATTCCTGCTGAGGATGCAACAAAGGGATCTGCTTCTCTTGATCCTCTTCATATGTTGGCTGAAGCTACAGAGGTTGCACATTCTTCATCTCCAAAACCTACAACTGCTGATACTCCTAAAGAGCAGTCTGGTGCTGCTGATGGAAATGTTCAATTCATGGATATAGATAATGCTGACAGTTCTGCCAAGATGAAGTCCCAAATTCCTTTTGTTTCTTCATCTGCTGAGCCTGCACACTCTTCTTCTCCAAAGATTCATGATACTACACCTCAACCTGCTGACTCTAAGATGTTTGAAGCTACTGAACATGCTCAAATTCCTGTGGTTGATCAGGATCTTGGTTCAGATGAGATTACTAAGGAGGAATTACTTGCACAAGAGAGACTGTTTGCAGCACATGAGGAATTTCAGAGGAATCAAGCTTTGGCTGAACAAGTACAGGCAAAGATAAATGCAGAAGTTGAACAAGTACAGGCCTCTTATGTTTCTACCTTACCCCCTGAAAGAAGGAAGGTGCTAGATGACATGGCAGCTGAGTTTGATGAAAATGATTGGATGAATATTGGAGCTCAAATTGCCTCCAATACTTCTCTTACTAGGGATCTCATAGGTGATAATGCTTCTACTGATGACATTGTTGCCTTGCTAAGGAAGAAGAAGAAAGAGGAGGATGCAAAGAAACTCAGAGCTAAATTGGCTAAACCTCCTACCCAAGCTGAACTCACTCATACTATGAGAGTGGTAGTGAAGAATATGAGTCCAGCTGTGTTTAATTCTGGATGGAGTAAAGAAAAGGTTTGGAACATGCCTCATGAGAAACTGGTTAAGACTTATAACTACATTATGTCTATAGGCCAGAAGAGTTCTGTTCAGCAGAAACCTGAGGAACCACCTTCTAAAAAGCAGAAGTCTACACATGAGACTACTGCAGAGGCACTTCATTCTGCTGATTCTTCTGTTCTACCTGATAAGGGAAAGGCTCCTATGACCCATACAGGACCAGTTACTAGGCAAAGAACTAAGAAGCAAATTTTGGAAGATCAATTAAGTGAGGAAGTTATTCAGAAGATGCTGGAAGCTGATAAAGCTGATTTTGCTAGGGCTGCAGAGACTAAAGTTACAACTGGTGTGCCTATGGATGCTGCTCCTTCAGTATCTGTTCCTGCTGACACACCTTCAGCAGTTCCAGATCTTGTACAGCCATCCTCAGCAGTTCAAGATACTCCTGAACACTCTGTTCCTGCTGAAGCACCAAAAGTTGTTACTACTGAAGCATCTGCTGATGTTCCTGCTGAGTCTTCAGTACCTGTCTCAACTCCAGTTAAACCTGAGCCAGATTCTACTGATACATCTTCTACTGCTACCAGAAGGAAGACTCAAGGAAGGAAGAGGCCTCCTACTAGTTTGGTTACTCCCTTAGATGCTTCAGAATATATTGAGGTTGAGGAAGATGATGGTGAAGATCCTATTCCTCATGTTCCTTTGGTTAGTTGGGAGGTTCATCCTGTTCAATACAAGGATCAAGATATTAATGTTATACACAGAGCAGATGGGTCAGTTAAATATTTCTCTTTTCTAAGTGAAATTTTAACTTTTGTGGACAGAGAGGATTTGCTGAAGTTGTATTCTTGGGTTACCTCTTATTATAAGAATAAACAACCTACTGGGAGTGGTATGTATTTGAAGGGTGATTTGACTGTGTTGTTTGATTCCAATTTTCATCTTAGTAGAGGTTTTGATGTTTGGATGGGACAGTCAAGATGGGAGGTATCTAATTGGAAGTTTTATCCTTTACCCAATGTTCATGTATTGTCTACTGTTGCTGGAAAGGTTCTCTACATGTGTGCTGAGATTACATATCCCATATCTTTGAGGATTTTGAATCAAATGTTAGAGATGAAGCTGCTAGTTCCTTATGATGTGTGTGGCAATGACATGACTCATGCTGAGCAATTGATTAAAGCTATCAGGAGTAGTATTCAATTCAAACTGGGTATGAGAGCACAACATGGGGTTACCATTGATGCTTCTTTAGGGTAATTGTTGTATACTTTGTTTATTCATTTATTTTTAAGTATTAAAAAAAAAATATATAAAAAATAAAAAAAAAAATAAAAAAAAATTGTTTTTAGTCTTTGTTGTATAGTAACTCTGTTGATGGTTATCAACTCACCAGATGTGACTTGTGTCCATTAAAGAGTTGGCTAGTCCAAAGGGTACAGCTTTGGTAAAGACTAATCAAATCTGTTGATGGCTATAATGATTTGCCAAAAATCATAGGGTATTCAACTCACCCATGCTTCATTGCTGAGAGTTGAAATGATCATCAATGTATCAGGGATCTTATTCTTTGAAAATCCTAGACATTGACTAGCCCATGAGTATATGGCTTATGGTAAAGGCTGTGGAAATCCATATTGGTTATCAATTCACCAAGGATATCTCCTTTAAGAATTGGCTAGTCCTGAGCAAACGGCTACAGGTAAAGACATCTCAAATCCGTTTATAGTTGATAATTTACTAAAAATCATATGGTTATCAGTGTACCATGTTTTTCAAACTTAAACATTTGGCTACTCCAGTAGTAATGGCTATTGGTAAAGAGACATCAAATCCATTATTTTCAGTGATTCACCTCTCACAGATGTTTCTACATCTGGATGTGATGAGAATAGTATGAAACTCATTTGTTTTGATGTATCCGTTGTCCTATGTTGCTGCAAAGATCAGGTGTTTCCAGCTTATTCATCATAGAGATGTTTTCTTTTTGATTCTTTGCTGCTGATGTTTGAAGACAATCCTCTAGTGTGCTGTGTTTAAAGATCTATCAAGAAATCTTGAACTTAACCCAGGTCAAATTCAAGATTAGGGGAGGATTGTTGGGAATTCTGCTAAGTGAGAATTCTACTGATGGTTACTGCTGAAGGAATCTGCTGAAGACACAGATTCTGCTGAAGATGTGATACTGCTGAAGACATAGTTTCAGCATATTTAGTTTCTGCGGATATAGTTAAACCGCGTATTATGTAATGTAGTTAGGATATGCATGAGTTATATTAGGAAAAGATAATGCATATCATTTAAAGTTTATAGATTATACGTTTCTTGAGAAACGGTTTAGGTTAGAGTTCCTTCTCTATAAAAGGAACACAAGTTTATGTTTGATGTAACGAACAAGTTTATAAGTTTTTAATATATAATCCATAGAGGATTAAGTGTTCTTAGTATTAATTGTTTATGCTTGTATTTGTTTTCCGCATTAGAGTACAAGCTTTGGAGATTCTCTATTAGAGTGTTTGTGATTACATAGACACTGCTAACGATCAACGAGAGCTACAAGATCTATCAAGGTCTATATAGTTTCAACATGACATTTGACGCCGTCAGGTGCAATTTCCAGCATGGTTTCTTGACTTTGTCGTTTTCTTCACTTTTAACTCCAAAAACGTCCAAAATGCTCCATTTTCCAGAATTCTTATCCAAAGTACCTAAAATGACAAAAGGAACGATTTGAGTTAGTGTTTGACCATAATAACACGATTTAGGGCTTAAATGACCCCCTAAAAGCGTAACCAATATCTCCTTATCAAATACCCTTACACTTGAGATTTGCTTGTCCTCAAGCAAATGAGCTTTTCCACCAATCCAAATACAAGTTAGGGGTCATTTAACATTAATATAAAAGTAACTACAACAAGTGATCATTCTACCTTAATGAAAATAAGCACGGAAATTATACACTAGCACCTCACATTTAGTGTTTGGATACTCTCATCTCTCGGGTGTTATAAATCTATATATATCACAAATGGAAATGGAAAAATATCTCTCACTACCTGTCATAGCAAATAGATTACCATAGGCTTGAGAAAGGATCAAAAACCTCCACCACTTGGCGTAAGCACCTAGGAAAACTATCAAAGAGGGCTTTTCAAGGGTTATAATGTTAGGTGTAGGGATATGGAAAACACGGTTTGTTGGAAAAGGGATATTTAACTGGTAGCAAGTCAATTGTCTTGGTCAATTACATGTTCAATGTGGCGTTGCTAAGCCAAGACTCGACTCAACTTGAGCTAACTACAAAATAACATAAACATAAATAAAATAAAAGGAACGGGATGGTAGTCCGTATGTTTTTTTTTCACTTGTCTTTTTCCAAATTTTTTTCGTCTTTCTTGTTTTTTCGATTTTTTTTTTTTTTTTTTTTTTTTTTTTTTTTTTGCATACATTCTTTCCCTACCATCAAAAATAATACATCAAGGGGGCTCGGTTCTCCCCTTACACTTGAACTTTTACATGAATCAAAATAAAGACTCGAATCAAGATAATCGAAACATTTGGAGTACTTTAAAAACATTAACGCACATATGGGGGTAATAATTGATGTTCTTCCCCATTACTCCATAACACTAGTACTTTACCCATAAATCCCAATCGTCCCAAAACAATATGTACAAGATATGACTCGACTTAGCAACCATGTAACCAATTAGACAATTAACAAAGGGTTTAAACAAATAACAATAATGCACTAAAGATGAGTGCATACAAGGAAGGCTAAGGCGATTTGGGTGTACATTTGGGGGTGGATTGAAAACAAATTCTTCCATTAAGTAAAATGCTTAAAGTTAGAAACGAAAATGATAGGCTCTGAGGGGTGTACTAGGGGTATCGTGTACTAAAAAAGAGTATATCGCAAAGGTGTAGGAGAATTACTTGACCAATGAAGTCAATGTAATTATATTACAGGCTTAAAACATGGGTTATCCTAATGCCTCTTATCATGTA
Source organism: Artemisia annua (assembly GCA_014162995.1). Taxonomy (NCBI): domain Eukaryota; kingdom Viridiplantae; phylum Streptophyta; class Magnoliopsida; order Asterales; family Asteraceae; genus Artemisia; species Artemisia annua. Next base: position 13,759 of record LBNU01007720.1, read on the forward strand.
GTAATTCCGAACTACACGAATGTAGTCTCACTTGTGGTCTCGGGATGCATCACTAACGCAAGTTCTAGAATCTAAATACTACCGGTACACTCACAAGCAGTAATAATGAATGCTTTTCCTAACAAATCTAGGGGCGAACCTCACATATTTGGGGTGGAAATTTTTGAGTGGTACAGTTTTTGTGCTAGTCATATAACTCCTATCCATGAGACGCTTATTAAGACTAAAGTTTCACTCCTAAATGTTGTGAAAATTTTAAATTTGGTGCTAAAATTACCCTAACAAGTATTTCTCTTAGTTTTATTACACATCTACTATTAAACAAAACAAAAAAATCAAGTGCAATTGTAATCTCTAAGGTATCCTCATTTACCCCCTTACACTTAAGTTGAACATTGTCCCCAATGTTCTTAAAAAGTAATAAAGTAAAGATAAATGAAAGATGAATGAAACAAATACTCTCCTGATTCGTTCGGTGTGGATGATGTAGTAACATGGTTAAATCCTCCTCCAAGAAATTGTGAAAGCTCATGATTAAAGCGGCGCCAAAAACTTGATGTGTTGCATGTACATCTTCTTGTCCAATATAACCTATTAAATAACTAAGAAAAGAAACACGAAACCTCGCATAAAATCGGCGGTAAACTCTACATAAAAGTAAATCCTAGAAAGCAAGTAAAGATATAATGCTTGTGGAATGAATATTTTGCAGATTCCTAGAGTTTATAAATTACAGATTTTACGAAACTTTACAATTCCGGCAGAAAAACAAAAACCTGGAAATTTTTCAGAAAATAACACCTGACGTCGTCAGGTTGTAAAACCTGACGCCGTCAGAATTGATCTGACAGAATTCTTATATTTTGTTTCCGAAAAATTTCTAGAAACACCTATGCTTTAATTCCTGGAATCCTACAAAATATTCATTATGACTCGATACAAGCATTTGACTCAAACAAATACTAATATGCATATTTATATCTCATTGTTATCGTTCATGTTCAATTTGTTCTTTTTAAAACAAATTTGGATTTCCCTTACACTTATCTTTTGCAAAATACCTTTATATGTAATTAAGACAAGATTAAAAACAAAATAAAGTATTTTTACAAAATTAATTTTGATACATGAACAATAAACATTAAGAATGAAATGTGCATACGGAAACAAATAAAAACAAATAAAAAAGCAAACAATTAAAAAGCTTGGGTTGCCTCCCAAGAAGCGCTTTTCTTTATTAACGAGTCTTGTAGCAAGACTCAAAGTCACGCTCTACGTTTTCCTGTCCTACTTTTGAATCGCCTCTCTCAATCTTTGAACCTTTTCCATATCAGCTTTGTATTTGGGTCCGAGGGTTAAGCAATTTTTATAATAAAGACTCCTCTTTTCCCACACATAATCCATGTATAACACCCCCATTTTCACGGATCGTAGCGGATTTAGGGTTAGGGTATTACTTCATGGAATCACAGTCACAATAATAGAAAACGACTCGAAAAGAGACGTTTATATAAATAAGTTATCATTCATTAAAATATCAGAGTTTTTATTAAGAAGAGGTCCCGTAAATCTAAGTGTGTAATAGTATTTGAATGATAACAGGGTTGAAAGTCCTCCAGTTTAGTGCCGTTCCATGCCATAGATCCGTAGTAGCCATATACCTAGGATACATGCTTAGAAGTCAACACTAGGTGTTGAGTGAGAGTCATAGGTTTAAGTGAAAGTGAATACAAGTTCCACAGGGTTCAGTTGTTACACCCTTCAAGGAAAATGTAGTGTTTATGATAATTGCAATGCATATACAATTATCATGAGTGGGTTATTACACTAAGCTCATGAACCACACGTTAACAGTCCAGATCATGAGGCACTGCAGACCAGACCATGATCTGACGGAAAGGATAACTTGCCAAAGTTAATCCTTTAGAAGGTTCAAATAAAATACTTATTGGTGCCTTTAGAAAGGGCAAACCAACGGGAGTTGTCAAACTCCAATAGATCTATCAATTATATTCGCGTTCACTCGCAAGTGATTAGATTCATGAATTTAGTTGTGTAGTGGTGGCAGGTAGTTTACTCGTGCAATAACCAAAGAAAAAGACTTGTATTCGATTTAAAGAAAAAGTAAGCATGTATCCCCCTCACAGGATTTTTAAAGCATTTAGAAAGAGTGAGGCTATGAACTCACCTGGGCTTAGGGAAATCTTATTGATGTAAAAGTGACTCGGAGATTAGATCGCTTACTCACGTATCCTGGGGTTTGTTATAGGTGTGGTTTTATGTCAAGCTCTTAGTCGTTTTTATTTAAGTTTCTCAAGTAATCATCCTTAGGGTTTCTAATATTAGTTATAACATAACACCGTTCGGGCCATCATAATCTAGAATTACACTCCTCACATGAAGCTCCCTAGTATTGCATTATGTTATTAAACATAATACCGTTCGGGCCATCATAATTCAGAAGTATATAACCCTCACATGAAGCTCCCTAGTATTGTGTCACGTTGTTAAGTACTTTAGGTTATAGATATAACATAACACCATCGGGCCATCATAATTCAGAGGTCATATAGTAAACGTTTGAGGAGCCAGGGCACTTTAAATCGTAAACCCAGCAAACTCGTCAAAACGAATACCTAAATGAAACCCCTCACATGAAGCTCCCTAATATTGTGTCATGTTGTTAAGTAAAAGATAGGTTTTAGTTTTTATGTGAAAATACTTCACTTTATACCCTTATAGTTTATATATTTACAAAATCTACCCTAAACTTATAAACTTATATCATTTAGACTTTTAACTATCTAGACTTGATACAATTAGTCCCCATACTTATATATTTTAGGAAAATGACAGAAATGACCCTTGGACTTATAATTTTTCAAAATTTACCATTTATACCCTTAACTTTATAACATTTGCAAAACTAGTCCTTATAAGTTTATAACTATTTTACTTTTTATCCTAAGGTTATATAACTTTGAAAAAAGGGTCCTTATACTTAATACTTCTAAGAAATGTCAAAAACAGTCCCTAGACTTAATATTTTCAGAAAGTTACCATATATACCCCTATGCATGGAAAAATTTGCAAAACTAATCCTAATTCCATGCAAACTATATTTTTATGAAACAAAAAGTTTCCTAGCTTATGGTTAACTAATATTAGCTTAACTAAGTTGCCTAAACTAGCTTATAGCTTATGGTAAGGGCTTATAGCATAAAATTAGCAACTAGTTCATAATTAGGGTTTTAAAATAAAAAGTCCTAAAGGAAAATGATCAAGGCTTAGGCAAGGGTTCTAAGGAATCCTAATACTAACCTAGTACTATAATAAAGCTATTAGAATCAAAAATTAATCTTACTTGACCAAATGGAGGCTTAACGTGGGTAACTAGGGTTTCCTAGTAAAAAATGGAACTCGACAAGGTCTTAGGACTTTGCTACTCGACTTCTAAGGCTACCAAGGTTCTACTACTACTACTACTAGGACCATAATATGTGAGGTGTTAAGAGGTGAAAGTTTGAGTTGAAGTGATGGGGGGAAGGGGTATTTATACCCCTCGTTAGGAGTAGTGAGCAAGAAACAAGGGTCGAGGTGGCATGAGGAGGGGGAGACTAATCTCAGCTACATGTGACTATTACAAGCAAGTATGATGATTATGGTGGGCTAGGAGGAGGCGTGGAGGTGTTTGTGGTGGTGATGAAGCCGCGACACAAGGAGGTGACAAGGAGGTAATCCACCTCCTTGTCTGCTAGCTAGGGAGGTGCTAGGGAGGGTGCTTAAGGTGACTAAGGTGCTAGGCTAGGTGCTTGAGGTGTTTGAGGTGCTTAACTTAGGTTTAGTTTTGACCTAATTTGGTTTAGTGAGGGATTAGGGTTTAGCTTAGGGTTTGGTGCCTAGATTAGGGTCCTATGAGTGTTTAGTGACTAAGATTAAGTCCTAGGAGGCTTATACTAAGTGGTGGTAGCTTATACTAAAGATTTGGGTTAGTTTAGACCTAGTTCCGGGACTTTATGACCTAGTTAGGGTTTTGTGCTTAAGAGACTTGTACCTAAGCTCTAAGAGGTTGTAATAGGGTCTAGGGGTGCTAAGATATCCTATTATTGCTAGGGAAATTCATACATAAGACTTGAACACTTCCAAACTAGTTTAGATAAGCAATTAGGGTTTTAGAGATAACTGTAAACACATAGGCTTAATTAGGGTTGGATTAGGGTTTATTGTGGTATTGTGATAGATATAGTGCGTTAGATTGATAGATTACTTATTGTGGTAGTGTTGTGATCTTATGCTTGACATACTTAAGAGTTTATATGATGTGAATGTAGAGATATTTTGGCTTGTGTAGATACGTGAGCAGGTCTATAGAGTCATGCAAGTAGTGAAGAGCACATAAAAAGCAAAAATTTACCTGTGAAATACCTGATATAGGGTAGGACCGAATACATGGTTGATTTATGTGGTTCGGGAGGTCGAGGTTGGTGATTTAGGATGAACATGGTAATAGTTCTAGTGAGAGAAAGTAGAGAGGGTGGAGAACAAAAGGAAAACTTTATTGATAAGTGAAACAATACAATAACCTAATGATTTCCCACACCCCTCATGGAGAGTCATGAGGGGTATTTATAGGCTCATTACATCAATACTTTGCCACTTAAACAATAATAGTCCTTGTGGGCAAAGCTTACTACATATCTAGTCTAATTCACGTGTATGCCAGCTTAACAAAATAGCGAGGCTAACAATCTCCCTCCAAGATGGCGTCACACGTGAATGGTTACAATGAGACCAATAAATACATAAACAAAGTGAATTACAATAGTAATAAACAATGTCATCGTTGTTGAAGCGCAGAGTCTCTGTAGTCTAGATACTGAGGATGACTTGGAGTTCTTTCTTCCGACGATCTCAGTATTTGATCTTTGGCGTTTGATGGCACTGATCTTTTTCCAGCGCTGAACTCCTTATGCATCATCCTTGAAGTTCCTTCTTCCGAATACTTCGGCATTTGATCTTTGTCCACTGAAGGAACTGATCTTTGGAGCTCTTGAACTTTGTATACTGTAATGGTCTATTTAGGTTATTACTCCCTCCTAACTAGTGAGCCTTTTTTCTTTCCCTTTTTTTTCTGCTCCCTCCTGAACCGACAATCTTTCTTCTTTTATCAAATCTCTTAAGTCTTCTAACACGCAGCGGAGAAAATAGACACTAGACTGTGGCACAATGGTTGTCGTTCGGGGAGCATCGTAACAACATAACTCACATAGTATTGCATCGAAGTTGGTAATAAGCCCCGATGTACACGTTATTAGTACTTCTTCGGTTTCAGATTAAGCACAGTCCCTCAGCCAATCAAATTGAAGATGAAACACTACTTCTTTCTTCGTGTACTTCTCCTTCCTGATGGTTGCGATTTATCGAAATCATCATAATATTTTGTGTACATGACATAAAATTACCTTTACTTTACCCTTCTGATGCAATATGTAAGCCATGACAGCTTGTTTAAGCATAATTCCGTGAGTATACGTCGAAAGATATACTCTCAATACTTCTCTCAAACCAACCTTTAATTGAACCTCCTTGTAATTCACCGACTAATAGTAATGACCACTGATGGAGACAACCCGATATGACTAACTTGAATCTGAAGTAGACACCCCTTGTGACTTAATGCTTGTACGAAAGATAGCTGTGACTTTAAACCTATACTGAGCACTACAATGTAACTCCTGTTAGGATCGTAGTTTTATGTTGATTTGTGGTTCGGGAGGTCGGGTTGTATGGAAGAACAAGACCTCCATTGTTAGTGAGAGAAAGTAGAGAGAGAAAGGGAAATACTNATAGACACATACCGCGCCGACCACAGCACGAGCTAACACCTATCACATCACCATGGCTATTCTACAAGTGGGGAATCGACATCGCTGGACCATTCCCCGTTGCCGCAGGAGGATTGAAATTCTTTATTGTGGCAATAGACTACTTCACTAAGTGGATTGAGGCAAAGGCAGTGGCAACAATAACAGGTAACCAAGTCAAGCGATTCGTATGGGACAACATAGTATGCCGTTTTGGATTGCCCGAAGAAATCATCTCAGACAACGGAAAACAATTCCGTGACAACCCGTTCAAAGACTGGTGTGAGCAACTAAATATCACACAACACTTCGCGTCAGTAACACACCCACAAACCAACGGTCTGGTTGAACGCGCGAATCGCAGTCTAGGTGAAGGAATCAAAGCGCGTCTGGACAGACACAAAGGAAGATGGGTGGAAGAACTTTCGCATGTGTTATGGGCGCACCGCACAACCATCAAGGTTAGTAATGGAGACACCCCCTTTTCCCTTGTCTATGGGACAGAAGCTGTCATACCGGCCGAAATCGGGATGCCAACCATTCGCACAGCGGAAGTTAACATTGCCACAAATGATGATGAGCAGCGCATAGACCTAGATCTACTGGAAGAAAGGCGTGAACGCGCAGCGATACAGGAAGAAAAGCCAAGTCAAGGATGAAGGGATACTATGATGCTAAAGTACGAAACACTTCATTCAGACCAGGCGATTTCGTATACCGCGAAAACGATTCAAGCCGCGCAGAAGATACTGGAAATCTCGGACCAAAGTGGGAAGGACCATACGAGGTCATCGAAGCACTAGGAAAAGGCGCGTACAAGTTGCGTGATAAGGATGGCCATGAGCTACAACGCACGTGGAACATTCGCAATCTCAAAAGATGCTATCTTTAGGAAAAGCTACGGCCCCGCACATGGATACCTATGCACTTTAGTATGTGCCCTAATAAAGATCCATGTATTTCTACTTTTTTTTATTATCTAGATAAATACTTTCTCTTCTTTATAAAAACTTGCAAGTAATAATTCAAATTCGCGGTTTCTAGCTAACTCCGCGATACATTTTCTTTACATTGTTATCTAAATATTATTTATGTTTCAATGTGTTGGTTACATTACCTTTAGCCTATATGGCGTGCATGCACTTATTAATACCCACGTTGGTAAAAGGATGAGTTAACCTACTAAACAACTCGTTGAGTAAGAGGGTTGCAAACCCATCAACATCAGATCACGCATCCTTGTTAAACACCTCACGCTCAAGACGTTGGCGTGAGTCACTTGCGCACCCCACGATGGATGCGCAATATTGCACACATTGCGCGTTTAACAATTTAGGAGCCAAGACCCTTGACTCCTTAAAATAATATTCGCAGTACGCTGCATACACTTGTCAAAATTCATATATAACTGTGATTTTTTCTAAGTTACAAATTTCATACACGAATATGATCTTTACTTTATGAACTTCATACATGATTATGATTTTCTTTTGAGCACGCTTTGGATACTTAGAAGTCTTGATGCAAAGATACGTAAGTTATGTACAAATAGCGCTCAAAATACTCACGAAGAACAACAAGTTCAAACATAATTACGAGTGCTTGGAGAACTCAAAAAAGGCTAAGTGCATACAAACAAGGCAAATGTACAAATGAACTCCTTATCATTATAAACGACGTGTTTATACATACAAATTTGTTCAAAAAACATCATACAAGCCTAAAAGCTATGTGTACGCCTCAGCTGGGTGCTGCTATCACAAAAGGCTGCATCCTTAGCATCCCTGAGCCTCTTCAGCAATTCAGCATCACTAGGAGTAACCGTTGGCACGCTAACCGGTACTCTATCGGACCTGGGGAGATGAGCCGCGCCAATGCCGCACAGGATAGCCTTCCCCTTGATGCCTTTCTTCTTGGCAAGTCTGGAAGCGTGGGCATTCAAGGATACCTGCAGAGGCACCTCCTTCTCAATATTGAAAGGGTTAAGTATATCACGCGGATGGGCGAAGAGGGGTACCTGCAACTGCGAAACATCAGGCTTCAGATAGAAGTCTGGTTGCTGGTCAGCATCGTCCATCAGATGTGTTAGGATCGTAGTTTTATGGTGATTTGTGGTTCGGGAGGTCGAGTAGTATGGAAGAACAACATCTTCATTGTTAGTGAGAGAAAGTAGAGAGAGAGAGAAGGGAAACTAGGTGTTTTATTGAATGCAAGAAAATGAAAAGAAAATACACAAGTTTCACCCCTCCATGGAAGTATGGAGGGGTATATAAAGCCTAACACACTCACAACTATGACAATATTACATAACTAGTCCGTGTGTTTTGGCTAAACAAGATAGATAATGTAATCCCGTAAATGTCGTTCCATTTACGTGTTAGGACCATAAACTCAGGTCCTAACAATCTTCCCCCAATGGGGCGACATAAGGGATTACTTACAACATTTCCTACAAGTACAAATACAAATAAAGAAAGGTCTTCATCGGCTCTTCAAGCGCTGAGGATTACTGCAGTTGACGCTCTTTGTCTTCATCTTGTGCCTCGGCTTGAGAGCTTTATCTTCACTTGTAGGCAAACGATGTAATATGCATGAAATGGATTAACTTCCCCCCAATTCATGCTGCATGTCTTTAGCGGCTTCTTCGTACACTTCATTTTGGCGAAGTTTCTGAATCGGCTTCCCCCCAAACTGACAACCGTCTTCAGCAGATTCGAAACTTTGATGTAGTAAACAAGTCTTCTAACTTTTGACATTTTGAGTACGCAGCGGAATTTGTAGATGACACAGTAAACCACACCAAGCAAATCTGAGTAGTTTAAATTAACACGGTTATACTCAATGCGGAAGTTCCGTTCGGGGGTAACATGCAAGAAATCAGCAGGATATTCTCACATATGTAGGCTACTTAGCACTTCACTATCCGCGAGAGTCAAAACGATTACACCAATCATCACAAAACTGAACCACTGATCATCTATGCGGAAGTCTTCCGGTAGTAATGCAGTCGTAAACTCGATCACGTGAGTCTATTAAGCGTCCTTGATGTGCACATTTCTTCCCCCTAAATGCAGATCCTCGTGGAAAATGAGTGTTTTCGCAAAGACGTCAAGCACCCTCAACGTCAAGTAAAAGAAACACTCTCTCTCTTCCCCCACGATGTCTTCTTCGAAATCGGAAGCATACACACTATGTTTACGATGAGAATCGGAGGCAGCGTAACCCCATATGTCCAATTAACCAAGCAAGTGTGTAGTGCCATAACTAGCCCCATGTGAATCGACTGCTGATAAACATCTCTACTCTTTAATACTTTTCTCAACTAACTCTTTACCGACCCCATTATCGTTCTGACGGCTTTTTGTAGTAACTACTGATGGAGAAAATTTAATATTATGAACTTGAGAACGGAGTAGAATAATCCAAACTTGTGACTTAAACTTGCACTATTATATGACTAAGAGCGGCGTAGAGAGTTCGTCCACCATCGAATCCCTAAGTACACTATACTCTAGCACCATCAAGTATAAGATGTACATCACCTCTTGAGTATCCACAACAGCGTGTGACACTGAGCACTACAACGTAACTCCTTAAAGTGATAGCTATACACGCAGAACCACCATAGATCATGTATAACTAGATAACTCCAGTCTCTGTCATTTGTACGGTCAAAAGCTCAAACAAGGATCTCGAAGAATTATCGGCTGACTCGACATCTTCAAAATACTAAGTACACGCACCCGTGAAATTTCACTTCAATCTCAAATAAATAATAAAGAATTATCGCCGTAGTCACATCTTGCGGTTAAATGTTCAACTCTAGCCTTTTGACGGTTTAAGTGAACTCGATAATGGTAAATCCCAATCTTGTCAAAAATGTGTCCGTATCCCCGTGAAAATTTGTAATGACCAATATACCACTCCTTTAAGCCAACTATTATACCAAAGAATTATACAATGTATTAAAATACAATCGATACATAATCATAGTTTCAGCCCAATACATTTTGATATAACACAATCCCAATCCAATACAGCACAACCCAACAAGCTTGTAATAATTTTTTCAGCCCAAAAGTTTTAAAATTTTCGGATCAAGCATAAAGGCCCAATATGTAATCTAGTGACCAAATCAGACCCCTAGTCCAATGAATGATTAAACCCGATCCACAATTTAAATAACCAGGTTATAACCTAATTAAAATCATATCACCCAACCCTAAACACATCATAGCAAATCCTGCGCCCCCATCTCTTTCTTATCTCCTCACCAAAAAAAAATGCATCTCAGTTCACATCATCTTCCACTCATTAAACCAATCTCATCTTTTAGTTGTCTCTCATTTGTAGATACATCCACAGGAATACAAACAGATTCTTTTCCATTTTGATCGAGAACCAAGACTTCACAACATTACAGCAACCAACACTCGAGCAAACACCAACCTTTTTGATTTATTTGGTAACGGTTTCAAGATCCTAGGATGGGTCTCAGGTAGGTTTCGTTTTGTGTTGTGATTTTTTTTTCAGTGAACGACCGAAAGAAAAGAAATAACATTATTGTTATTGTCTTTGACTTGTTTGTGTCGGATATTAAATGAAGATCCGTCTTCACAAGAGATCGATGATGGGTTTATTTCTTTCGTGTGTTTGACTTTTGATGTCAACGAGTCTATTGTAGCACGAAAAGAAAAAGTCTGAGATCTTTGTTATAATTATGTTTCACTTGTTTAGTTGAGGAGATTTGATAATTAGTTTGTGACCTGAGGAGTTGGTTCACAACAGGGATCTTGTTGATGGGTTGTAGTGTAGGATGAATGGTTATGGTGTTGGGTATGGAATTGGTTTAGACAGTGGTAACTTCATCATAGTAGTCACTACTTGTTTAAATTTTCAGTTTATGTTCCGACTAATGATGAAAAAAACTGAAGTCCAATAGTTTATGGTATTTTGTTTGGTCATTTCTGCTTCATCTCATTCTTCTTTTTCTGGCCACTTATCGAGAACCTTTCATCTTCATTCTTTTTGAAACATTTTCGAAAACTTTACTTATCGAGAACATGATTACGATAACACGATTTCGATAATCGTGATTTTGATAACACGGTTATCGAGATCGTGATTTCGACAGTTTAGGGTTTAGGTTATCGAGAAAAAGATTTCGACAATTTAGGGCCTTGGGTTCTCGACAACTTGTGTTTTCGATAACAAGTACATCCAGAAACTTCTTATACAAGAAGCTCTGATTTTTCTGGCGAAGATTCCCAGTTTCTGATGAGTTTCCGACCAAAAAATCCCAGATTCCGATGACTATTAATACAAAACCCAGAAATGAAAAACCACTAATAAACCATATTTAGACCATATCTTGGTACTCAAATAATCACGGGTTTGGTACAAAACATCTTAAAGATGATAAAGTTATCATACAACCTGTTATCTTGGACTAAAAAAGGACACAAGAAACCTGTTATCGTGGACTAAAAAAAAAGGACACAAGAAACAGATATATGACAACTGATAACTTTTTGACCAACTGTTGATACAGTATTGTGTATACTGCGAAACCAAAAAATTATGTAAAAAACAGTACGGATTCATGGATGAACAGTATAAAGACAGCAACTTTGACAAGATACGACCACAGAATCAACAAATAAGTAACCTAGGCTCTGATGCCACTGTTAGGATCGTAGTTTTATGTTGATTTGTGGTTCGGGAGGTCGGGTTGTATGGAAGAACAAGACCTCCATTGTTAGTGAGAGAAAGTAGAGAGAGAAAGGGAAATACTAGGTGTTTTATTGATAAGGAAAAGTGAAAGGAAAATACACACTAGTCTCACCCCTCCATGGAAGTATGGAGGGGTATATAAAGCCTAACACACTCACAACTATGACAATATTACGTAACTAGTCCGTGTGTTTTGGCTAAACAAGATAGATAATGTAATCCCGTAAATGTCGTTCCATTTACGTGTTAGGACCATAAACTCAGGTCCTAACAACTCCTTTAAGTATAAGGTGCACAGTGGATAAACGTGCAGACAAGTTATCTTGAGACCACCAACATATCTCGAAGATAAATAAGTACACCCTTGAAACGTCACTTCAAAATCAAATAAGCAGTACCGTACAAAAACCCCATAGTCATTTTGTTAAATGAATAACAATGCTAGCCGTGAAATATGTATCCCCGTGAAATTTTGTTGAACCAAAATACCACTCATTTTACCAATATTAAAAATTGTATCCAAAAACTTTTTAACAAAAATTTAGGATGACAATTTTTACTTTCAAGTCACAAGCCCAGCCTTATGTTTGATCCATCATAGCCCATTCAAATTCATTGCAGCCCAAGAAGATAGCATATCCAACAGCCCAATAGTCAAGTCATTCTGATCCAGCTCATCTGAATCATCAAACAAAGACCAGCCCAAAAAGAACTGAAATGACCCGATCCATTTTTCCATCACACAAATATATAACTGGTGTATTATAACCTAAGCACATAGTATTATGTTTAACCTAATCCACATACCTCAAACACATCGCCTACCACACCCAACTATCACCTAATTTCACTCCATCTTCAAACTCAGATCAAGTCTCATCTCAGTCAAAAAGATACCGATATCATCCCATTAAATCACATGAACAAAAATCATATCCGAATCACCATCACCAAAACGTGTATCTACCTTTAATCCATCACGAGTAACTCTAGTATGGTTAAAGTTCTTGCATAATCCAAGAAATAAATCTTATTTATGCCGTTTGTTTCTAGCAAGACTCGTTGTTTGGCTTCTTGATCTCATATGAGGTCACGGGTAGGTTGTGGTGATGTTAATTTTTGTTACGTGTTTTAATTAAAACGAACGAAAGAAAGAAAATAACAAGTTTGTTATATTTCTTTTCTTTTTAGCTTCGGATATAAAGTATTAACGAAGCTTATGCTTCGAACAAGGATCTGTGATGATATTGTTCAACTCAAAAAAATCTTTGAAAGATTGAAAAAGTTGAAGCAATCTGTGATCACTTTTGATTATGTTTTGATGTGCGTAGGATTGCGACCACGCAACAGGTTTTACCTCTCAAGGGATCTTGAGAAGCTTGCAATCCCACCAGGCAGTGTACTTGATCAGTGTAGTATAGTGTAGTGGTATGTACGGGGGATTGATCGTTCTCTCACAGGGAATAGTGTTCGTTAGGATAGAAAAACTACTCTAATAGGTCTAAAGGTGAAGGAAGATTATTTTTGTATTTTCATATTTTTTTGAAAGCAAGTAAAATCTCGGGTTTTGGAGGAGTGGGCGGAATTAGTTGCTAGTCAACTAACCCAAAAACTACAATTGCAATAAAATAAAATAACAAGAAATTAAAAGGTTGTGAAAACTTATATAGAGACAAATGTGTTTACTTAGACTTCCTTACTCCCTAACTATCTTTTACCGGTTAATTGGTGTATGTATTACTTGTGTGGATGACGGGTGTATTCCTTAACAATTCATGGGGTGGCATACATATCTCCCCAATTCTATGAGCTCTTATCTCCTCCTACAACCATGCGTACACATAATCATAGGGATTGTAAACAGTGGCTCATGCGTTAAATACTACCTTAATAACCTAGTATGCCTTAGTTACATGTTTCTTAAGACGTTCAAGCATGTTACCATATAGGAGTATTGCCAGTTTTCTTAAGCCTAACATTGATGAAACATTCATCCCAACAAAGTAATAACACACCAATCAACCAATAATTAATAGTTAGGTTTCATTAGATCTAAGCAAACACAAGAAACATCTAGCCTAGCATGTTAATCGAAAGACAAGCATAAGATATAATTAACCAACACATAGACATATTGATTAATTTAAGTGAGGACTTATCTTTAATTGAACATGAAGGATTCAAGGGTGAAAAACCCTTGAAAATACAGCTAAAATCGTCTTAGGGTTTATCCCAAAAGTTCCCCACAAAGTTCCACACTAATGAATGAAAATTAGGAAAATATATATAGATTTTACATTCTGACGGCGTCAGGTTATAGAGTCTGACGCCGTCAGCTCGCCGCCACTAGGGTTCTCGGATGGCCTAGATCTACTTCTGACGCCATCACCCTCTAAATCCTTCTGGGCCGTCACTCTTTAGCTTATAACCTGACGGCCTACACCTTGTAACACCTGACGGCGTCAGGTGTAAATGTTCCAAAATCTTTCTGGCCCGTCAAGTGTAAAGTAATTTCACTCCTTTGTCAACGTTGTCTGACGGCGTCACCTTGTGACTCTGACGTCGTCAGGTAGAAATTCAGCTTCTTTTGAGACTTTGTCGTTTTCTTCACTTTTATGCTCCAAAAACGTCCAAATATGCATGTTTTCCAGAATTCTTCTCAAAAGTACCTAAAATGACAAAAGGAACGATTTAGGGCAATATTTGATCATATTTACTCGAATTAGGGCTTAAATTAGATGAGAGTTGTTGTAGTTATGTGAGGGTTCGGATTGGATGATGGTTATGGACTGTTTTAGATCGGCTGTACTTCCTTTCCTTTTTTTTCGTTAATTTTTCTTGGACTAATGATGGAATAATGAGGTCAATAATGAGTTTATGGTATATTTGGTTTGTGGTCAATGATGCAATACGGTTCAATAAAAGTCTCGAAACCCCTGTCAAAAATTTGGCAGAGTTTTCTTTCGAAAAAACGTGGGTAACAAGAGTCTCGGAATATGAGCCATCTGATGAGACAAAAAGTGTACCCGTTTTAAGGGGTCATTTAAGCCCTAATTCGAGTAAATGTGATCAAATATTGCCCTAAATCGTTCCTTTTGTCATTTTAGGTACTTTTGAGAGGAATTCTGGAAAACATGCTAATTTGGACGTTTTGGAGCATAAAAGTGAAGAAAACGACAAAGTCTCAAAAGAAGCTGGAAAACCTACCTGACGGCGTCAGAGTTACAAGGTGACGCCGTCAGCCAACATGGACAAAGGTGTGAAATCAGATTACACTAGACGCCCTATGAAGAAAACAAGATGTTTACACCTGACGGCGTCAGGTGTTAGAGAAAGTAGGCCGTCAGGTGTTAAGCTAAAGAGTGACGGCCCAGAGCACATTTACAAGTGACGGCGTCAGAAGTAAATCTAGGCCATCCGAGAACCCTAATGACGGCGAGCTGACGGCGTCAGAACCCATAACCTGACGCCGTCAGAGTGTAAAATCTATATATACTTTTCTATTTTTCATTCATTAGTGTGGAACTTTTGGTACAAGTTTGGGAAAAACCCTAAAGACGAATTTGGCTGTATTTTCAAGGGTTTTTCACCCTTGAATCCTTCATGTTCAATTAAAGATAAGTCCTCACTTAAATTAATCAATATGTCTATGTGTTGGTTAATTATATCTTATGCTTGTCTTTCAATTAACATGCTAGGCTAGATTTTTCTTGTGTTTGCTTAGATCTAATGAAACCTAACTATTAATTATTGGTTGATTGGTGTGTTATTACTTTGTTGGGATGAATGTTTCATCAATGTTAGGCTTAAGAAAACTGGAAATACTCCTTTGTGGTAACATGCTTGAACGTCTTAAGAAACATGTAACTAATGCGTACTAGGTTATTAAGGTAGTATTTAACGCATGAGCCACTGTTTACAATCCCTATGATTATGTGTACGCATAGTTGTAGGAGGAGATAAGAGCTCATAGAATTGGGGAGATATGTACGCCACCCCATGAATTGTTAAGGAATACACCCGTCATCCACGCAAGTAATACATACACCAAATAACCGGTAAAAGATAGTTAGGGATTAAGGAAATCTAAGTAAACACATTTGTCTCCATATAAGTTTTCACAACCAAAGGAAATCTAAGTAAACACATTTGTCTCCATATAAGTTTTCACAACCACAATAGTTTAGTTATTTTATTTTTATTGCAATTGTAGTTTCTGGGTTAGTTGACTAGCAACTAATTCCGCCCACTCCTCCAAAACCCGAGATTTTACCTGCTTTCCATAAAATATAAAAATACAAAAATAATCTTCCTTCACCTTTAGACCTTTTAGAGTAGTTTTTCTATCCTAACGAACACTATTCCTTGTGAGAGAATGATCAATCCCCCGTACTTACCACTACACTATTCTACACCGACCAGGTACACTGCCTGGTGGGATTGCAAGCTTCTCAAGATCTCTTGAGAGGTAAAACCTGTTGCGTGGTCGCAATCCCACACTCATCAAGTTTTTGGCGCCGCTGCCGGGGAATAGTTATTGTTTAGGTAGAATTTTTTTTATTTTATTAGGTCTACTCACTAGATTCCTTTCTAGTGAGATTTTTATTTTATTTTTCTAGGATTTCTTTAGTCTATCTTTTTCTTTGTGCCTTTGTTCGTAATACTTATTCATGAGTAATATTGATCGTTTGATCCCTGTTATTCGTGTTTTCCACCGTAGGAATTTTCAGTTACCCTTACCTGCCCCCTATTGTTGAAAACTAAAACCCACCAAACCTATCACCTGATCATCACTTTGACAACCATTCTGATATGGACGAATTTGACCATGACACCGACCATGAAAATGGCCCTTTTTACTATTCGTCGGATTCCGATGATGTCCTAGGGAATGGGGAAGTAGTAGATGACCCTGAAGGGGGTGAAAGAGCTAACCCTCTAGATTATGTTGACCCTAGAATAAAGATTGAGAAAGCTAGTTTGTTAACATGCAATTCCCTTGCAAAATTAGATTTAGAAGCTTTGACGCCTACCTTTATTCATCTTTGCCAATGAACATCATTTCACGTGCTGAATACAATAAAATCATGGTAAATGAGTTAGAGTATAAAGGAGATAATATTATTGCTAGGGCTAAGACTTTGCATGTGTTTGTGGGAGCTTTACCTATCAAACAGACTTTATGGTTATGGAAGATCTAAGAGAGTTTATTGATAGTAACCTCACCCAAGTTGTGTTTGGGAAGCCCTTCAAAAAACTGACCAACTTAGATGAAAGAATAATGGAAGGGTTAATTACATTCTCAGATGAGGATGAGGATTTTGTTTATCAAATGCCCCGCGCACACCCTAGGTATAAAAACTTTTCTATTGAGAAATGTAATGGGTTTCCCCCCTGTGATATATTGATTGAGAACGATATTAGAAAAGGACTTAAGTACCCCCATGAGAAGAATAAGAGGTACTTCCGCGGATGCTTAGAGCTTAATGATGATTATAAGAAGGATGAGGCGACAATTAGGTGGCTCACGCTTGGATACGTGAGCATTAGTGACACTAGATGAGAGCCCGTGACTGTGAGTCTAGCTACAAGACTCGTTAATAAAGAAAAGTGCTTCTTGGGAGGCAACCCAAGCTTTGTGTGTTTATTTGTTTGTTTATTTGACTTTATTTGTTTCCGTATGTATGATATTTCTTGTTATTGATTCATGATTCAAACTAACTTGTGAAAATGCTTTATTTTGTTTTTAACTTCGTCTTAACTACATATAAAGGTATTTTGCAAAAGCTAAGTGTAAGGGAAATCTAAATCGGTTTATAAGCACGAATGAACATGAATCATAACAATGTAAATTAACATACATATTAGTATTTGTTTGAGTCAAATGCTTGTATCGAGTCATAATGAATTTTTGCAGGAATTCCAGGAAGTAAGCTCTAGTTTTTCCAGAATTTTTCCGGAAACTTAACATGAGAATTCTGTCAGATCATTTCTGACGGTGTCAGGCATTACAACCTGACGGCGTTAGGCAATAATTTTCTGCAATTTTTGAAAGTTTTTTTTTTCTTCCGGAAATAAAAAGTTTTTGTTAATTCTCTAACTTATAATCTCCAGGAATTCTGCAAAAATATTCATTCCACAAGCATTATATCCTATTATAGATTATACCGCCGATTTTATGCGAGGTTGGCCTTTATCTTTTTTCAGGTTAACATGTTATTTTGGACAAGAAGATGATTTATATTTCGGAAGGGAAGCTTTGAGCGTTCATCTTTCTTGGAAGAAGATCTAACCATGTTACCTCACTATCTACATCAAACGAATTAGGGGAGTATTTGATTTCATTTTTTCATTTTATTTACTTTTACATCTTCTATTTGAACATTGAGGACAATGTTCGGTTTAAGTGTAAGGGGGGTAAATGAAGGCACCTTAGAGAATACAATTGCGCTTGATTTTTGTTTGTTTGAAAGTAAATTTGTAATAAAACCGAGAGAAATATTTGTTAGGGTAATTTTAGTGCCAATTTAAATTTTTTTACAACATTTAGAAGTGAGACTTTGGTCTTAATGAGCGTCTCATGGATAGGAAATTATATGACTAGCAAAAAACCGTACCACTAAAAAATTTTCCACCCCAAATATGTGAGGTTCACCCCAAAAATTGGTAGGAAAAGCATCCATCTTTGATGCTATGATGTGAGTACCGGTAGCGCTTAGATTCTAGAACTTGCGTTAGGACCATCTCAAATCCACAAGTGAGACTACATTCGTGTAGTTAGATCTACTACATGATAAGAGGCATTAGGATTAACCCTTTGTTTTTACACCCGTGTTTTTGTTATAATTACATTGGCTACATTGGTCAAGTAATTCTCCCAAACCTTTTGCGTTGTACACATTTTTGGTACACGATACCCCTAGTACACCCCTCCGAGCCTATCTTTTCGTTTCGACCTTTGAGCATCTTACTCAAAGTGAGAATTTGTTACACCCCACTTAAATGAACACCCAAATCGCCTTAGCCTACCTTGTATGCACTCACCTTTAGTGCATTATTGTGACAACATTTGTGTTAAACCCTTTGTTAATTATCTAATCGATTACATGGTTGCTAAGTTGAGTCATATACTTGTACATATTGTTTTGGGACGATTGGGACTCATGGGTAAAGTACTAGTGTAATGGAGTAATGGGGAAGAACAACATTATTACCCCCATATGTGCTAAATATTTTAAAAGTACTCCAAGCTTTTCAATTATCTTAATTCGAGTCATTAGAATAGTAATTGTAAAGTTATGTAAAAATTCAAGTGTANAATACAAAAAAAATAGAAAAAGAAAAGTAGAAAAAAACGTACGGACTACCATCCCGTTTCTTTTATGTTTGTTTATGTTTTTGTTATTTTGTTTTAGCTTAAGATTGAGTCGAGTCTTGGCTTAGCAACATTGTATAGTGCATGTATTTGATCATGATAGTTAACTCGCCATCATTAAAATACCCTTTATTCCAACCAAACCGTGTTTATCATATCCCTACACCTTACGTTACAACCCTTTTGAAAGCCCTCTTTGATAGTTTATCTTAGGTGCTTACGCCTAGTGGAGGAGTAATTGATCATCTCCCAAGCCTATGGTAATCTATTTGCTATGACAGGTAGTGAGAGATATTTTCCGTTTTCATTTATGAGATATAATTCTATGACACTTGAGATATGAGAGTATCCAAACACTATTTGTGAGGTGCTAGTGTATAATTTCCGTGCTTATTATGATTAGGGTTGAATGACTATTTGTTGTAATTACTTTTATATTTGTGTTAAATGACCCCTAACTCATATTTTGATTGGAATAAAAGCTTATTTGCTTGAGGACAAGCAAATCACAAGTGTAAGGGTATTTGATGAGACGAAAAGTGTACCCGTTTTATGGGGTCATTTAAGCCCTAATTCGAGTAAATGTGATCAAATATTGCCCTAAATCGTTCCTTTTGTCATTTTAGGTACTTTTGAGAGGAATTCTGGAAAACATGCTAATTTGGACATTTTTGGAGCATAAAAGTGAAGAAAACGACAAAGTCTCAAAAGAAGCTGGAAAACCTACCTGACGGCGTCAGAGTCACAAGGTGACGCCGTCAACCAACATGGACAAAGGAGTGAAATCAGATTACACTAGACGCCCTNGAATCTTGTGTGGCAAATAAATAATGAATCTCGATCAAACCTGGATTTTGGCTTAAATGGAAGTGCCTATTTTAGTCGGTTAGTACACGCGCTAACTGATTTGGTTTAGCTATGTTAGCGTTTGGTTTTGTCGCGGGTCAAAACCCACTGTGGTGAAACCACAGTGGTGTATGCTTGTTTAGTTTTTGATAAGTTGAAGTAATCTCATGTTTTAATTCCCCCTTTTTTCCCTGTTGTCGAGACTCGCAACCCAACAGTGGGTAACCTTGCCTTTTGTTCTCTTTTTACACTCAAATTACAACCTTAAAGATATGTGACAATCTTGTTCATTTTGCCCACTGATGGTCCAAGACAAGTATTAAATATGGTTTAAATATTTTTCTGGATTTGGTTTAGTTAGTGAGTCAAGAGTTATGCGTTTGAATTCTCATTCCTACTGTCTTAGTACTCAAACAAGTATAGTGTTTGGTTTGGTTGCTGTCACAGCCAAAGGGGCTGTTTGTTTGATGTTTCTGTCCAGTCAAACAGCAGCTACAGGGGCGTTTAGATTTGGTTTGCTGCTGTCCCAAACAGGGGCATTTGGTTTTGCTTATTTTGAAACATATAAATCTGTCATAATTTCATTTCGTATGAACAATAGCCATAAAATATTTTTCACAACTTATAATCTTAAAAATATGTTAGTACACTTAATTACCTTTCCGGGGATATAAAGAACGTAAAAATCGGACTTAAAACGAGGAAGATATGACCAAACAAAGTTTAACGAAACTTATATGTTTTTGACAGCATTTCATAAAAATTAACTTGCTGATCTGATTTTAAAATGAGGTTTCGGAACCATTCTAGTCCGAACCGGCTTAAGTGTAAAACACGAAAGTTGTCCGAAATGATGTTTTACTAAAGTCAACATGAGATTTTAAGCCTGAAAGTGTAAAAAGAGGGGCGTTGATCCGGTTTAATTTATAACCCGCATATTAATCACATTTTTATTAATTTTTATCCGTTTATATACTATCTCGCGAACTATGTTGATTTCGATTATTTTTTTTTTCATTTATAATCTAACTTGCCAAGTTAGTATTGAAATGCTTATTTGATCCGGTTCACAAGGTGAACCGAGACGGCTTATTTAAACGTCCTTATTTGATTCGTATTATTTATAACTAAAAGTAATTTGGTTGTACTTTTATTAGTGTTGTCGAGGGTGTTTGTTTTGCTTATATGATTTGGACTTATTCCCGACTAAAAGGCAAAAATGATTATTTTCTACCTCTATTTATTATTTCATAAACTATCTCTTTCACTAATTAACTAGATATGTACTATATATATATATGTAAACACCGTTCCACATTTTTCTGACGACACTTAATAATCATTCGTGATTATTCTCGGTACTTTGTCTTTCGGGTTTTTGTCTAATGAACACTTTTCTTCATATATACCTCCCACTTCTGTATGTGTCTGCAAATGCACTTCCGAGAGCCAATCCTTGCCAACTTTTATAAAACGATTTAAACTTAAATGCTCCCACAAAAAGCAACAATAACACAACACTTTAAAACTTTTGAGTTTAAATACACCTCGTTGAGACATAAATTAAAACTGTTACTAAAACATGCCTTACTAATCTAGGTCGCGTGTCGGTGCCGCACAATATCACTACTTGACTTTTACTATCAAATTGCTATTTGCTGAGGTGAGTTCATGGCCCCTACTTTTACTTGTTTTATAACTGTTTTGAGGGAGAATACATGCTCGTATTTAACTACACTCAATGCTTGTTTATTTGGACACGTGAATTGTTTACGCAAATTTTGTTGTTTGGCTGAAATACTTGATTTGATTACTCGAATGCATTATGTGTTTACCTGCTATATACTTGATTATTTTCTCATGGACACAAGTACTCCAAATATTTATGCCTGCATAACCGAATGACCTGGCTCAACTGCTATGTACATACATGACCGAATGAACTGGTCACATAACCGAATGAACTGGTCACATGACCGAATGAACTGGTCACATAACCAAATGAACCGGTCAAACAAATTTTAATGCTTGTGGTCCACATTACTACATTTACTTGAAAGTAAACTCTATTTTCATGACATTGTGAGCGATACAATGGTGATGAGACGAAAAGTGTACCCGTTTTAAGGGGTCATTTAAGCCCTAATTCGAGTAAATGTGATCAAATATTGCCCTAAATCGTTCCTTTTGTCATTTTAGGTACTTTTGAGAAGAATTCTAGAAAACATGCTAATTTGGACGTTTTTAGAGCATAAAAGTGAAGAAAACGACAAAGTCTCAAAAGAAGCTGGAAAACCTTCCTGACGGCGTCAGAGTCACAAGGTGACGCCGTCAGCCAACGTTGACAAAGGAGTAGAATTTGATTACACTAGACGCCCTATGAAGAAAACAAGATGTTTACACCTGACGGCGTCAGGTGTTAGAGAAAGTAGGCCGTCAGGTGTAATACTAAAGAGTGACGGCCCAGAGCACATATACAAGTGACGGTGTCAGAAGTAGATCTAGGCCATCCGAGAACCCTAATGACGGCGAGCTGACGGCGTCAGAACCCATACCCTGACGCCGTCAGAATGTAAAATCTATATATACTTTTCTATTTTTCATTCATTAGTGTGGAACTTCTGGTGCAAGTTTGGGAAAAACCCTAAAGACGAATTTGGCTGTATTTTCAAGGGTTTTTCACCCTTGAATCCTTCATGTTCAATTAAAGATAAGTCCTCACTTAAATTAATCAATATGTCTATGTGTTGGTTAATTATATCTTATGCTTGTCTTTCAATTAACATGCTAGGCTAGATTTTTCTTGTGTTTGCTTAGATCTAATGAAACCTAACTATTAATTATTGGTTGATTGGTGTGTTATTACTTTGTTGGGATGAATGTTTCATCAATGTTAGGCTTAAGAAAACTGGCAATATTCCTTTATGGTAACATGCTTGAACGTCTTAAGAAACATGTAACTAATGCGTACTAGGTTATTAAGGTAGTATTTAACGCATGAGCCACTGTTTACAATCCCTATGATTATGCGTACGCATAGTTGTAGGAGGAGATAAGAGCTCATAGAATTGGGGAGATATGTACGCCACCCCATGAATTGTTAAGGAATACACCCGTCATTCACGCAAGTAATACATACACCAATTAACCGGTAAAAGATAGTTAGGGAGTAAGGAAATCTAAGTAAACACATTTGTCTCCATATAAGTTTTCACAACCACAATAGTTTAGTTATTTTATTTTTATTGCAATTGTAGTTTCTGGGTTAGTTGACTAGCAACTAATTCCGCCCACTCCTCCAAAACCCGAGATTTTACCTGCTTTCCATAAAATATAAAAATACAAAAATAATCTTCCTTCACCCTTAGACCTTTTAGAGTAGTTTTTCTATCCTAACGAACACTATTCCCTGTGAGAGAACGATCAATCCCCCGTACTTACCACTACACTATACTACACCGACCAGGTACACTGCCTGGTGGGATTGCAAGCTTCTCAAGATCTCTTGAGAGGTAAAACCTGTTGCGTGGTCGCAATCCCACGCTCATCACCATCGCATTTTCTATCACAGTTGCTATCGCGGGCTTGCAATCGCATTATTTTCTATCACAACTTTCTATCACAGGCCGATGCGATGCGAGCATAAAATTTTGCGAACAAAAATCATTATCCCTTTTTCTGACCACTTCCGACCCTTTTCCGACCTTTGCTGTACCTTTTCCGAGCAAAAATATTGCGAACAAAACTTTTAAGCTAAGAAAATCTGGATCTGACCATTTTATGAACACAAAAACTTCACGGGTGGTGTAAAAAGTCAAATGGATATATTGTTAACAAGACTATTATTATGACAACCATAGATCTTGAAAAACTAAAATAAAGCACAAGACTTTTTGACCAAATTTGATACATACAAAACTTGTATAAAACTGTTACCATTTTAGACAGAAAAATTTTGCTCGTACAAAAATCTATGGTAAAAGAACAGCTTATACAAGATTTGAACCGACAAAAATCAACACAAATAAGAACCTGAGCTCCGATGCCAATTGTAGGACCGAATACGTGGTTGATTTATGTGGTTCGGGAGGTCGAGGTTGGTGATTTAGGATGAACATGGTGATAGTTCTAGTGAGAGAAAGTAGAGAGAGGGTGGAGAACAAAAGGAAAACTTTATTGATAAGTGAAACAATACAATAACCTAATGATTTCCCACACCCCTCATGGAGAGTCATGAGGGGTATTTATAGGCTCATTACATCAATACTTTGCCACTTAAATAATAATAGTCCTTGTGGGCAAAGCTTACTACATATCTAGTCCAATTCACGTGTATGACGCCAGCTTAACAAAATAGCGAGGCTAACAGTATTGTAGTGGGAATGATAGTGGTGAGATTTTATGGGTGGTTACACCATGCCCTTTTTCTTATCCTCTTCGTTAATGTCCTCGATTGCAATAATGTTGTCTCTTTCTAATTGAGGCACATAACGAAATTCCTTCATCTTATTCGGCATCCTAAATGTGATTTTATCTGTTTCATTAGAGAATTGAACCGTTCCTTCTAACCGATCGTAACTTAACTTGGATTCCTTAACAAATGGCTTACCTAGCACAACATGAGATAAGCTACAATCTAAAACACTAGCCAAGTCTTCTACAACCATGACATAAGTGAAATTCCTGACAAAAATATGTAGACCCTTAATTCTCCCAACAAAATTACAAATTCCACGGGGGTAATTGGGGTCTCTCCTAGGTCCAAGTCGTGTGTTCATTATATCATTGTAGATACTTGAAGACATAATATTGATTGGGGATCAGAGTCAATGTAAGCTTGCTCAATATACTTGTATCCAATCATACATGATATCTTCACATTCCTAAGGCTACCCCTCTTTATTTTTGGGTCAATTTTAATGAAAGGTGGTCGAGGATTGTCAATTATATTGTTATAGTAGGCTATCTCTTCCTTAGTGGGGTATAGGTTGAAATATGTATCGCCAAGCTCCCCATCGTTCTTTTCCTCAGTACTTTCACTAACCGCAAAATCATTAGGTCCTAAGTCCTCAACTGAGTACATGGCGGTTGCTAAGTTATTTAGTGCATGATCGAGTTCAATATCAATCAACCTATTAAGATCCCTAAGTTCTCTAATTTCATTCTCAATCTGGCTACGCAACGAAGCTACTTCGTTGGGTGTAAGAGGTGGATTCGCGTTCTCCATGATGGCAAACGGAATAGTCTATGAAAACTTTTTACGAACAAAGACACAAAGAAAAAGATAGACTAAAGAAAACTGTGAAAAACTAGAAGGGGGGTTGAATAGTTTACCGCTTTTTAACTTGTTAATCTTTGAAAAGCTTTACGTGTAACCAACAATTCTAACTAATTAACACTAATTAATATGCAAGTATAAAGAGAGAAACGATCAAACCACAACACGGTTGTTTATCATGGTTCGGCTACAAGGATTCTTTTTCCTTGCCCTACTCCACGCCCCGAGTTTCCAACTCGAGAGTTTCAAGCACTAGTCAAAAAGCTCCTTTCACCGGTGGAGAAACCCTTACAATCGTCGCTTACACTTTATCTGGTACAAAGCTAAATACCAGGTCCTAGTTCAAGGTAGAACCACCCTAACGTCGCCTATTCACTATTTCCGACACTAAGCTAGATGTCGAGTTCTTTTACAAAGGTACAACCACTCCTATCACTTAATGTATTTTGAGGACTAAAATACTAACCGATTACTTTTTAACAATATACAAATGAAGTATAAACTATATGAGTTTACACAATGGAAGTCTAACAAGTCTTGCAACGTTGAGTTGAAACTTGTAACTTCTCGGATAAACTTGTGAACTTCCTTTCTACATAAGAGAATCACACAAGTGAGTTGCTACTGAGTTAGATGAGATAAATGAGAGTTTATATGTAAAGTATGACTGAAAGTGATGATCGATTTCTTGCAAGTGGCTTGGTATTTATAGCCAACCAAATCAGCAAACTGGCGGATCCGGCGGAACGAAAACAAGGGTTCCGCCCTTGTAACCCAAGGGTTCCGCCAGGTCTGACAGTCAAAGACTACAAGAAATCTTTCCATATTAAGCAATGTCAAATCATGTTTGTTCAACTCAACACACAATAGATAGAGTGAGAAACCTTCTAAATGTGTAAGAGACATTATGGATAGTCAACTAAGAATGCTTTCCATAAATGCTCATGATGTCATGTTATATATTCTATATTTAGAAATATAACAATGTTATGTTTAATATGTAAGTGTAGCAAATGAGATAAAGTCTAGTTTAAGCAAGACTTAAACTATAATCATGTTTTACTAAAAACTAAAGTTTACACTTTGTCGTTAACAAAACTTAGCAAAGATCGTAAAATATAAATAACGTTTTTAGGCTTTATTTGTATTAACAATCTCCCCCTTTTCGTTGATGACAAAACATAAACTTTATTTTTAGGTAAATCACTAATTCTAGTGTTAAGTCTTTAAAATTTTATATTTAAACTTGTTTTACTTAATTGATGAAAATCATTATAAGTTTTATAAGTTAACATATATTTTCTCCCCCTTTTTGTCGAAACAAAAAGAAGATATGCAAAGCGGAATTATGCAAATGCTCCCCCCTTAGACAATACTCCCCCTAAATGGAGTGCCAAGTGAGGATTCATGGATTTTAAACCTACAAAAGAGAGTTAGTTTCCACAAGAAACAAGTATAGAACAAGTCAGGAACAAATGAGAACTCACATTATACTCTAAAATTCAATCCATAATATGCCCAATATAGTAGAATGATTTTTATTTCTAGTAAAATTTAATTTTGACGAAGGTCAAATTAAAGACAAGAAATAAAACTTCTACTTTTGAGGAAAGAAAAAAAATGAAAATAACTTAAAAGTAAAGGACATTACTACAACTATAAAAAGATAATCATAACCCTTAATAAGAAACATCCTCTTTAAACAAGGTCTAAGGGTGTTGTGGTGGATGAGAGATGGCATTTAGATGCTCCAAAATGTGGTTTAGGATAAATCTCATTTCATATGTTAGCTCACAGATGTCCGTTTGACATCGTTCACTTATGTGAGCGGTTCTCTCACAATGTCCACAATCATGGCGGGGAAAATTTGGTGGAAGAGGAATTTCATTGTTTGTTGGTGGATTAATGGTTATTGATGGAGCAAATGTGGATGGTTGAGAGGAGTTTTGATTTCCTACAATGGATGAGTATAGAGTTGTTTGGAAATCTATGACATGGTTGAGATGAGAGTCAACCATATGTTTGAAAGCATGTAAATGGTTCAAACGAGTGTTGAGTTCTTGTTGTTGATCATGGTAGTGGAAGCTTGGTTCTCCGTAAAGAGGACCATGAATGTCTTGTGAGTTGGGTGGAACAATAATGGTCTTGGCTGTGCATGAACTTGATCTTGTGGAATGATTGAGGGTCTAGCATATCGGTAAGCCAAACGCTCTACCAATGATGGTTGATGTGGTTCATGATCTAAAGAACGACTTGGTTGAAGGCTCGGTTATTGTTGGGTTTCCATTTGAGCAATGGTTTCAAAAAGAGGCAATGGTGGTGGGTTTGATGATCTAGGTGGTAGGTCTTCTAAAGTTTCCAAAAATGGATGTGGTGATGTTGGTGGTGTTTGGAAAAGTTCCATTGGTGTTAATGTTGGTGATTGAGGTGATTGAGGTGATGGAGTTTTTTATGGTTGAGTTGGTGCGGAAGATGGTGTTGAATCACTTGGTGTTTTAGTTGGTGGCGGAATAGTGATTATGTTTGCATTGCAAGGTTTCGGAGACGGAGTTGGAGTAGCAAGGTTGAGGAAGTTTGTATCTTGAATAGGTGAAGCAATGTTGAGTGAGGAATCACTTGATGATGATGAGCTTAGTTGAATGGTTTTGTTGAAGCAACATGGTTTTACACTAATCCTAGCTGTTTTCCTAATAGATCTTGATGATTCGGATGAAGTGTTGGATTTAGTCATCTCAAGACTTTGGTTAGCTAGGCTTATGAGATTAAGAGAAGTGGTGGTGATGGTGTGAATTGGAAGTATGAATGTTGGTTGATTTATAAGAAGAACATGTTATGGAAAAGAGTGTTTGGATTTGATGTTGTTCCAAACAAAATTGGAGGTTTCTAATCATTTGGAAGAGTTCCAAGAAATTGTAAAGTCATTGGAAGTCAATCCAATGGAGTTGGATGGAGTGAAAGACTAACTTATGCACTAAATGCTATGTGATCATGGTAAGTGATTTGGTTAGGAAGTTCCACGGATTTCAAGGAACCTTATGGAGGGTTCCTTGGGTTTATATTGTTTGAATTCGAATTTTGGCGGGAAGAAGCTTCCTAATTGTTCTAGTGAGTAAGAGTGATCCTAATTTGTTGGTTTGAATTAAGGGAAGATGTTTCTTACTAATGAAAATGATTTGGTCTTTTAAGAAGGTGTAAATTTTTGAAAAACAAAAAGTTTTCTGTAGGTAACTGGCAGAACCTACTGTTTACACAGGCGGAACCCTACTTTGGATTCCGTCTGATCCGTTGGGCCAAACTGGGTTTACCCAGAAATTTGCACTGGCGGAACCCTGTTTTTGGTTCCGTCAGTTCCGCCAGGTGTCTGAGAGCAGACAGAACACTTGCACGAGGGTCGAGACGAAAACCAATTTTTTCAAAAACTCTTGGAACATAAAATTTAAGGTATATCTGAATAGGAAATGCAAATAATGAATGTAAAAACACTCTTACCGATAGACTTTGATCGGAGGTTCCTATACTTAGTGAAATTTTCGCATATTTGAAAATTTGACAACATTTCAAATGTCGTCGTCCTGCATACATAGTTAAACCAATACATTGTCCAACCATAATAATAAAGCATAGAAGTACAAAATAACATAGATCACATAGTTTTAATGTCTACAAAGTCCTAAACTCAATTGTACCAAACGCTCCTTAAACATAACTCTCACAAGCGATCCAACTTCTTTTTCATCTTTCCAATGTACCTTCCAATGCACTTCCACATTCCTTTCGTTTGCTTGAATTCCTCTAACTCATTGTTGATGGTGGGAAGTTTTTCAAGGTACTCGAGAGGGGCTAACTTAGAGTTTGGAAGACCATCGTCTTCGCTCATTGATGAAGATGAGGATGAAGGTGAAGGAGAACGAAGGCGTTCCCCTTGAGTCTTAAAGACTCTCTTACCACTAAGAGGAACAAAGGTGTGAGGAATGAGTGGATAATCAAGGCGAACACCTCGGCTATTTGGCGGAATAGGTGAGACGGCTCTAAAGAGACGGGTGAGGAGCATTCCATAAGGGAGAGCGGTTTTTCCATTAAGAGGTATATCGGCCATTCTTTTAGCCATGTAGTAAGCCAAATTGAAGGGTTGTCTAGTGTAGATACTAAATAGCATATAACTTAGACTTGTGTTCACATGATCTCTATTTCCTATGGAACTTATGACATTAGCCCTAAGAACCTCTTCCCATTTCCAAAATTGAGGTTTAAGTTCATTAAGTTCCATTCCAAACTGGTCTTTGTTCACTTCACTTCCCGAACGATTTTTCCTAGTGATGGAAGTTCTTGTGAAGAGATGGTCACGAAGCACTTCCTTGCTAACAAGAGGAGTGGCATAGGAGGGATCTTGTTCAATGGTGTCTAGAGTAGAGAGTGGCCATTTGTCCGTATAGAGACAAGTGCCATTGTTTGGAATACTAAGGATTTTAGCAAATTTGTCTAGAGACAAAACCGTTTTGTGTTCATTAATGAAAAATTCCACGGATATCTCACCATCTTCATCACTCGAGAGATCTACGGTAGCATAGAATTCTAGAATTAACCTAGGACAAATTGGCTCATCAATATCTAGGAGACAATCAAAGTTGATGGTAGCTAAGTCTTGGCGAATGGAGTTTCCTTCTAGAAAGGATGGGTCAATGGTTCTCCCCTCATGAACATAACGTTTCTCTAGCCCCTTAAAGACATTGACTCGGTGTGGAGTAAGACCTTTGGTCATATGGTGTTTGGGTAGATACTTGAGGGTACCTTTGTGATCGGAGAATGTTGCGGGAGGCATGTTGATTCCTAGAAATCACAAAATTTTATATTTTAGTTGAGATCAATGACTTTTTAAAGTAAGAGTGATTTAGTGTGTGTCTTTATGCAAGCAATGTGAAGATGTGGTTATCTTAGATACATGTTGATGCTTAAAACGTTTTTATGATGCAAATTTTGTCTTAAAACACATGATGACCCTAATGTTTCTAATGTAGTTTTAAATGTAATCAAAAATGCATATGGGTTATGCATTCTCTTTTTCAAGAGTTTTGTGCAAATGATGTTTACATAATGTTTTTCATTTGTTTTAACAATGTGATGAAATGTTGTGTCCTAATGGTGAATGTGATTTTTCAAAAAGGTTTTATAAGGGATGTTTGGCTAATTGTGATGTTGTTTAAAGTATGCAAGAACATAATCAAGGGGAAACATGATTAGTTTTGTTTTTAACCAAGGTTTTTCATGAATTAACAATTTTATGCATAAACCCTAAGATTTTAATTATCGTTTGTAAATGAAGATGTTATACCTAGATTGAAAACACAATTATGTTAAGATTACTTACAAAGTTGATTGGAGTGAGGAATGATTGAAGAGAAGCCCTAATTTTTCGTGTGTGGTGATGTTTTAGTTATGAATAGTAGCTGTGAATAAGTGATTATTGTGGGTTAGGGAGTGTTTGGTTTAAACTAGAGATATTTTGATCTGCAGAGTTGGCGGACCAGGCGGAACCAAAATGGGGGTTCCGCTCGTTAGGTCGAAAGGTTCTGCCATATCAGCAGAGATGAAAAATGTTTTGATTTGTTTTGATTTTTGTGATTTTATTCTAAGGTTCAATACTATAGTATAGATTTATTGAGTCCTAAACTAAGTCTAAGAAGAATAAATGTTTCTTATTTAAGAGGTTTCATGAACGTGTTGACAATGTGGTTTTCGTATGAAACTTTCTTGGTTGAGATGTCCTTCAATGAACATTTTTACCAAGGCGATGATGATGGACTTTAATACGTTCAGTAAGAGCACATTGGATTGAGTTATCACTGAGGTCGATGCTTCCTTTGTTGTTGCTTAAATGACGAAAATGACATTAATCGAGAATGTGAGGTTCATGGGATCCTTCTTGATATTAAATGTGAGGTTCATGGGATCCTTCTTGATCTTAAGGAACTTGTTGACATGCTTTTCAGCCCGACATGGCTTTAGTATGTGGAAGTTGCATGAGACGTTTGTTTCTTAAAGAACCATGAGGTGAGACAATGTCTAAGTAAAAGTACAAATACAATTTGTGCCTTTTTATATCAACATAGTTATCGGCATGGTCCAAGTTGTCATACACTATGGTGTCTACTCCCGTTCCTTTGGGATACGATAATTCTAAGTATGCACTAATCTAAAACTACGTTTAACGGCTTCAAGGTGGATTAGAATCTTCTTTAAAAAAAAAGCACATAAACAAACACTAATCATAACGTCGGGTCTACTAGCCATGAGGTAAAGTAGACTTTCAATCATGTCTCTTTATTTAGTGTTATCTACGGATTCACTTTTCTCATCCTTGTTTAGACATAGAACACGTAATTTATTGTGTACTTGTGAGGAACTAGGAATGACTTCTAAGTGATTATTCCTTGCTTTTTAGAGCTTGCGAAAAGTCTTTCATAGTATTCTTATCTTGACTTTGTTTATTTTCTTTCCAACATCTTTATTTATTTTGTAAGATCCAATTATGATTTAACTTTTCGATTGAGATGGTAAGGTCAAAAGTTTATTTTTATCGGATTTGTTTATTTATCCCAAGATACTTGTTTTAAACCAATCCTTGACACGAGACAACATACGTTAGTTCCAGTTCATGTCTTTATGGTTTCTTTTATTAAAATTCCTAATGACACTAATCTAATGAATGACTTTTAAATCCTCTAGTAAATTCTCTTATTTAATAGTCCATCTTCCTTGTCATTTCCTAAACTCTCTTATCTTACCATTATTCAATTTTTCACTAAACTATAATTTACCGAAGATGATGTCTTAAAGTAAGATGGTCATTAGTTTTGTGTTGAGTTTAACGATTTCTCGATTCATTAGGTTTCCTTGTTCAAAATAGTATAACCTTTGTTATTATGACACCATCCAAGAAGTACGTTTTCATAAAACTTAAAATCGAATTTTAATGTGCAAAACCTTGATATTTTAGAGTACAATGTTTTCTTCAAAAAAAATGTTTTGATGTACTCCATTACTTTTTGTATGCTTCATGTGAAGATTTACTAAACGATAGTTTTTAAGATATGATTTAAAATTCAAATCTTTGTGTTTAGATGATATTATCTCATAAACTATTGTGGAGTATTTTATTTATTGAATTTGCAAGCGTCATAAAAGTGTTGGTTATCTTATCACTTAGGAGATTCTTAGTTACCTCACTTGTAGAAAAGTATTAAGTGAGACTCACTCGAGAGTTCCAATTTTCTATGTCCGAAGGCTAAGTGAAACGATGCACCTTATGTCTCCCATTCATTGTTATGTGGAAATCCTTTAACCACAGAGGATCCAATCCTCGTTATAACTTACTAAAGAAAGAACAACTAAAGCTATGAACTACTAATTCTACACACGATGAATCTTAAGCTAAAAGCATGTGTCAATCAATAGGTAAGTAGAAATAATGCGTACCTTTTAAGTTCCATAGAGAAGCTATCATGAAGATAATCATTAAGCGTTTTATCTTGACTTGTAGGAAAGCTTGGAAACTCAAATACTTTTGAATCCAAGGAGGTTAGACAAACATATAAAAGCACAGAACATAATATCCTTAATTCTATTATCGTAAGTCTCTATTAGAGATGGAGTTACTTCTAAATCTCTCTCCTAGGCTTAACAAACTTTACTTGCTTTGTTTTACTTGTTGAAGGTTCATTTGAGTTAAATCCTAATCCGGTTTTATCTCTAAATGCCTTTTGACTTTTCAATAATCTTTCAAGAGATTTTGAACTTTCTTTAAATGTAACTAACATTTTTCCTTTTTCATTTTGTCTTTTAATTTCATGTTTGTAGTCTTGACATATTTTGCATTCTAGGTCAATTTCAACATTACTCTCATGTCTAGACATTTTATCTTCTAATATGATTTCCTTTTCAAAATTATTCTCAACAGATTTTGATGGTTCATTTAAAGATTGCTTTTAGGTCCATGTTACTTAAATGTTTAGATTCATTTTCTAGTTTAGAGAATTCTAAGATGAAAGTGTCAAAACAAAAGTGTTCGGTTTCAAGTTGTACCTTGTTTGTGGTTTTATCAACTTCATGACTGCAAACTGGATAGTTGTCATCATCTTCATCCGTGTCACTCCATGATTCATAAACAAGTCCTCTTTGAGCTAGACACAAGTTTTCATATTCACTTATACCTTCATTAAAAACATTTAAACTCGTAGCACATGTATTTACTTCAACTAAATGTCTATCTATTAGTTTTTCTAAGACTAACAACTCATATGTAAGATCAAATTGATCATCTTTGACTTGACATATTTCTTGATGAAAGTTTAATATATTTTTCCAAATATCATTAGCCGTTTGGTAAAAATACACTCTTTCATATTCATTCCTAGGTAAAACTTTATAAATCATTATCTTAGCTTTAGTGTTTTTATCAAATTTAAGATAATCATCTTGGTTTTCAAAACTTGTTTTTGTTGGTTTAAAATCACCAATGGAAATAATATGCCAAAGATCTTGATCAATTGATCTTACATAGTTTTCAAATTTACTTTTCCATTCAAGGAAGTTTTCTTTTTCAAATAGCGGTAGCCTTTGAATAGATTGCCCTTCTTTGAGATTTTCAAAATCCATGGATCAATTCAAGTTTTAAAATACAATATATTTTAAAGATCTTCAGTAACGTAGCTCTTGATGCCAATTGTGGAAAACCAGAAGGGGGGTTGAATAGTTTACCGCTTTTTAACTTGTTAATCTTTGAAAAGCTTTACGTGTAACCAACAATTCTAACTAATTAACACTAATTAATATGCAAGTACAAAGAGAGAAACGATCAAACCACAACACGATTGTTTATCGTGGTTCGGCTACAAGGACTCTTTTTCCTTGCCCTACTCCACGCCCCGAGTTTCCAACTCGAGAGTTTCAAGCACTAGTCAACAAGCTCCTTTCACCGGTGGAGAAACCCTTACAATCGTCGCTTACACTTTATCCGGTACAAAGCTAAATACCGGGTCCTAGTTCAAGGTAGAACTACCCTAACGTCGCCTATTCACTATTTCCGACACTAAGCTAGATGTCGAGTTCTTTTACAAAGGTACAACCACTCCTATCACTTAATGTATTTTGAGGACTAAAATACTAACCGATCACTTCTTAACAATATACAAATGAAGTATAAACTATATGAGTTTACACAATGAAAGTCTAACAAGTCTTGCAACGTTGAGTTGAAACTTGTAACTTCTCGGACGAACTTGTGAACTTCCTTTCTACATAAGAGAATCACACAAGTGAGTTGCTACTGAGTTAGATAAGATAAATGAGAGTTTATATGTAAAGTATGACTAAAAGTGATGATCAGTTTCTTGCAAGTGGCTTGGTATTTATAGCCAACCAAATCAGTAGACTGGCGGATCCGGCGGAACCAAAACAAGGGTTCCGCCCTTGTACCCCAAGGGTTCCGCCAGGTCTGACAGTCAAAGACTACAAGAAATTTTTCCATATCAAGCAATGTCAAATCATGTTTGTTCAAGTCAACACGCAATAGATAGAGTGAGAAACCTTCTAAATGTGTAAGAGACATTATGGATAGTCAACTAAGAAAGCTTTCCATAAATGCTCATGATGCATGTCATGATGTCATGTTATATATTCTATATTTAGAAATATAACAATGTTATGTTTAATATGTAAGTGTAGCAAATGAGATAAAGTCTAGTTTAAGCAAAACTTAAACTATAATCATGTTTTACTAAAAATTAAAGTTTACACTTTGTCGTTAACAAAACTTAGCAAAGATCGTAAAATATAAATAACGTTTTTAGGCGATATTTGTACTAACAAAAACATAATAAAAAGAAAATAAAAATCTCACTAGATAGGAATCTAATGAGTAGACCTAATAAAAATAAATTTCAACCTAAACAATAACTATTCCCCGGCAGCGGTGCCAAAAACTTGATGCGTGGTTTTGCAACCTTGCAAAAGGTTTTACTTCTCAAGAGATCTTGAGAAGCTTGCAATCCCCACCAGGCAGTGTACCTGACCGATGTTGTATAGTGAGTGGCAAGTACCGGGGGATTGATCGTTCTCTAGGGGAATAGTGTTGTTAGGATTGAAAACTATGTAAACTAGGCCTAAAGGTGAGAGATGATTCTTTTTGTATTTTTTTATATTTTATGAAAGCAAAGTAAAATCTTGGGTATTGGAATAGTGGGTGGATTAGTTGCTAGTCAACTAACCCAAATAACTACTAATGCAAATAAAATAAAATAAACAAGAAAAGTAAATTGTGGAACTTCTTATAGTGAGAAAATGTGTTTACTTAGATTTCACTACTCCCTAGCTATCTACTATTAATTAATTGGTTTGTTATAATTGATTTAATGAAGGGTTGTTTTCCTCAATACCAGTCGTGGGGGTGTGTACGTACTTCCCTAACTCTATAAGCTTCTATCTCTTCCTATGATGACACGTTTAGTATCCTATCATGGCCTCCCCAATAGTCACTTATGCATGAAAAACAACCAATAACACCGGTGTACACAACTAGGAAACGTTTCTTAAGACGTTCAAGCACATTACCATATAGGTAGTTGGCCAGTTTTCTTAAGCCTAACGCGAAATCAATTACCCAATACAATCAAACAAACCAACAATCAATAATTAATAGCTAGGTTTCATTAGATCTAAGCAAACACTAAAAAACCTAAGCTAGCATGTTAAAAGAAAGACAAGCATAAGAGATAATCAAACAATACATAGACATATTGAATGATTAAAAGGTAGACTTATCTTCAATTAAACATGGATGAAAGAAGGGTTTGAAACCCTTACAAAAGCTGCGAAAATCGTCTAGGGTTTGTTGCACAAAAGTTCCACACTAATGAATGAAAAATCCAAAACTATACATAGATTTACAAAGGTGACGGCGTCAGCTTTTGGGATCTGACGTCGTCATCTCGCTGCTATTAGGGTTTCTTGTCGTCCAATCCAGCTATTTGACGCCGTCCCCCTTTAAACTTTCTGGGTCGTCTCCCTTTGTAAAATTACGTGACGGCCTACACATTTTATAACGTGACGCCGTCACGTTATAACCTTCAACTTCTTTTCTGGCGCGTCAAGTGTAAACAATAATCCACCTCTTGATTCATTGAGTGACGGCGTCACCTAGTGAAATTTGATGCCGTCAGGTACAATTTCCAGCATGGTTTCTTGACTTTGTCATTTTCTTCACTTTTAACTCCAAAAACGTCCAAAATGCTCCATTTTCCAGAATTCTTATCCAAAGTACCTAAAATGACAAAAGGAACGATTTGAGGTAGTATTTGACCATAATAACATGATTTAGGGCTTAAATGACCCCCAAAAAGCGTAACAAATATCTCCTTATCAAATACCCTTACACTTGAGATTTGCTTGTCCTCAAGCAAATAAGCTTTTCCACCAAACCAAATACAAGTTAGGGGTCATTTAACATTAATATAAAAGTAATTACAACAAGTGATCATTCTACCTTAATCAAAATAAGCACGAAAATTATACACTAGCACCTTACATTTAGTGTTTGGATACTCTCATCTCTCGGGTGTTATAAATCTATATATATCACAAATGGATATAGAAAAATATATCTCACTACCTATCAAAGCAAATAGATTACCATAGGCTTTAGAAAGGATCAAAAACATCCACCACTTGGCGTAAGCACCTAGGAAAACTATCAAAGAGGGCTTTTCAAGGGTTATAATGTTAGGTGTAGGGAAATGAAAAACACGGTTTGTTGGAAAAGGGATATTTAACTGGTGGCATAATGGAGGATCAAACCAAGCAAATCTTAGGGAGTTTTCCGTTCTTATTCGTTTAATTTCCTTTTTTTAACTTTTAATACAAACAACGAGGACGTTGTTTAACTTAAGTGGGGGGATGGAGAATTAGAACGCTTACTTGTCCTAAATTTTCAAAAATATGCTTTAATCTATACTTAATGTATCAAAATTTAAAATTTTTTAGCATGTTTTTGTTAAATCTAAGTTGCATAGCCGCAAACATAACTTTATT
Organism: Artemisia annua; assembly: GCA_014162995.1. NCBI lineage: Eukaryota > Viridiplantae > Streptophyta > Magnoliopsida > Asterales > Asteraceae > Artemisia > Artemisia annua. The sequence goes on from LBNU01007720.1 coordinate 50,936, forward strand.
TGCTAAAATATTTTTGTGCATGTGACGAGTAAACTTTAGAACTTGGCTTGTATACTATTTGAGTCCACCATAATGAGTATTATTGATATACTTAGAGTGACTTGTCTAACTTGGTAAATTTGTAGGATTACACCCAAAAAGCCTATTATATGTTTTGTGTTATTAATTAACTACACTGGTTAGTTAACCCCCGTATAAAACCCTTTGTTACTCTCATTTTTAGAGTAAGATACCCCTAGAAAAACCTTCAGAGCCATTCCTTTCATTTCATACACCTGTGTTAATTGTTTCGTTTCACCTTAAACCTTAGCCTACCCTGTAGATTAATGTATGTGGTTAGTTGCTTTAGGCAAAGTGTGTTTCCTTGCATTACCTGTGTTCGTGTGCGTAAATTCATTATATTTGGTTAGGTCGGGAAATTGCACAATGCAATTGGAGTGAAAGTAAATATTGTATAATTTGAGTCTTATTATTTTTCGTGTGTTTACTACTTTCACTATTTACCGTTATTTCTGAAGCTATAAAAAGTATAGAAAAATTATCCAGAGTTATCGTTATAGTGATGTGGTAAAATTTTACACATCTTAGTAGATGTTGCTGTTTAAAAAAAATCGAAAAAATAGACAAGAAAAAGAAAGAAGAAAAAATTGGAAGTTTGTTTTAGCCAATTATGTAAAGTTTTGTATTAAGTGGATGATATCGCCACTATTTGTTGTTTTACTATATTTATGGATTGAATGGGAGTTTGGCCGTTATGGGAACGCCAACTAAGGTTTATTCTTTAATTAAGAGTTTATTGAGTATAATTCGTGTATACCTAAAGCGTGAGTTACATGAGTCAAAAAGCGTGAGTTATTCAATGATATGAGTCTTATTCATGGGATGGTTGGGAAAGTGATTAACCACACTTAGGACTTTAATCTATTTGTTTTTTTATTTTTTATTTTACACCAATTTTTATCCTAAATGTTATCCATACCCAACCGTATCGTTGTATTATTTGTTAGCTTTCGAGCATCCGAATATGGTGATGGCCAAGTGAGAATATTAAATGTATGAACAAGGTAGTGACCATCCGAGTATTAAATTAATTGACTAACGCGCAAGCGATCTAGTGTGTGACTTGGTGACCATCCGTTATGCAAATAACGCGCTAGCGATCTAAGAAGCACACTAGTGACCATCCGTTAGTTGAAGCGTCGAGGACTCGCGCTAGCGATCTACTAAGTTTATGCAGGAGATGTTTGAACGAAGCTAGGTTTAACCCTTAAGCCTCAAAACCCTTTTTACCGCTTTAGACTTGTCACTCCTTAGCTTTAGTGGAGGAGATGTGTATCCTTGCGAAGCATATGATAGAATATGTTAGGTCACCATATTAGCAAACACAAGTATTCAAATGAGAGAAATGAGATGAGAAATAGACTTGGTTGATTAAGATCAATATGAAAGATGAAAGAACAAGAGTTTCCTTAAGATATGAAATTAACCAACAAATATTATGAGATACATGATGTCCTATTTATAGGAGAGGGATAGGGCAACACTCCCTTCCTTCCCTATCTTCTAAGTCGTGGGCTTTCAAGGCCCATTGGACATCTTATTAGACTAAACATTAACCATACGAGTAACTAACATAATTAAGATAAAAGTGATAATTCTAGCAACCTATTACATTTACTGAAATGACCGAGACTTGACTGAATAGTTGAGAACTATGATCCTAACAATCTCCCCCTAAGGATCGGTCATGAAGGATTCTTGAAGGATTGAAGTTCGTCACGGTCATCGAGGTTGCTTGACGTCTTTGTCTTTGGACTTTAACTGTTGACATTTGTAGCTTTAGACGTCTTCAAAATGATTGTAGCATAAGTTTTTCATCGTTCTTTGTTCTTTGTCTTTGTTGATGTGAAAAATGATAGATGATGTTGTAATCCGCCATACGTCACTTTCGGTATCTCCAATGGATTCGCTCCGTTCCGACATGCTCATACATCTTTGATTGTGTTGTAGTTATGCATTCGTAGCTCTTTGTCTTTGTTGTTGAAGATTCATGATTGTTGTCGTAGAATCTTTTCTTTAAACTGTGATGTTGCATCGAGCTTTCTTTGGCATTGAGATGTATGTATGAGCACGTGGAAGTTGGTGTTCAAGATGGCATTTGTACCTGAAATTAAACAGTTAGCAATAATACAACC